>JAQIXN010001624.1:0-16566 GCA_034698145.1 Proisotoma minuta
CCTCACAATTGTTAACTAGCTGATAGTTCAATTGAATAAACCCTTCTATTAATATATATACAAAATATATCCAAACAAGTTTACGTCTCAGTTATTTCATCGTACGCAAAGTTCTATTTGATTCTCATACACCGAATAACTACACATTTTATGGTCTCCCGAACTATAGAGAAACGAATCAGTGAAAACGAACATTAGTGATAAAAATCTGTGGAAATTATATTAAATCATTGCCACACGTTTAGTCAAAGTTGATTAGTGATCCAGTTAATCATCATGGCACCAAAAGATATTCAAGCACAAGCTGACCTCTTAGGGTCAGAACGCAGTGCTATAGCAGACAAATTGGAATTCTTGGATTTTCAAGTTAAGAGAAATGATGTAGCACCAATGACTGAAGACACAGTCAAAGCGTACATTGAAGAAGTTGATCATTGGAGGGGTGAATTAGATAATCTGCACAAACAAATTAGGATTTTGAAACCAGCTGATGAAGATGTTCATAAAAATGATTATTTTATGTTGTTGGAGTCTGTTCGACAAGTGTCCACAGGTTTGCACGCAATAAAATCTAATTTTCCTCCGTCTGGACCAACTCCAAGTACAGCCAGTAGTACAACTCCAGTTGTGAAGTTACCAATATTGGAAATCCCAGTCTTTCATGGAGATTTTCTACAGTGGTCAACATTTAAGGATACTTTTGAAGCCGCAATTGATAGCCATGCAACCTTATCAAATGTCCAGAAGTTTAGCTACTTGAGGACGTTTTTAAAAGGAGAAGCTGCAAGATGTACAGCAGAGCTCCCACTTACTGATGCCAATTACAGAATTGCTTGGCGACAACTGAATGAAAGGTATCAGAATAAAAGAAAAATAGCAATGGCAACCGTAGAAAGATTTTTTTCACAAACGGCAAGCAATGGAACGCCAAAATCTATTCGTGCTATAATAGATGCTACTAAACGATGTCAATTGTCGTTAGAAACACTCGGCTATACAAAAGAACAAGCGTATGAAATATTTTATGTCTACCAAGTATGTAGTAAGCTTGATTCTCATGCCAAAGATTTGTGGGAACATACCCTTCCTGACACAAAGATGCCGAGATTGAAATCCCTCAACGAGTTTCTCGAACGCCACGCAAATGCGCTGGAACAAAGTGAGTCAGTATTTAAACAAGATAGGTTCCCAAAACCAGTTGATAGAAAAGCATTTGTTCATTACACCAACACTAAGAACGATTACAACAGCAATTTATATAGCGGGCAGAAGATGTCACGACAGATCCAACCACAATATCGTCAATCAAATACATCCAACAACGTACCAGGAAACCAATACCCCAAGTGCTCAATGGGATGCACATATACTCACGGACTATTTTATTGCAGAAAATTTGCTCTGTTACCAATTAGCGAGCGACATACACATGTTCGAAAGGAAAGATTGTGTATAAATTGTTTGGTTAAGGGACATTCATCATCAGAATGCCGGAGCAAATTAAAATGTATTAAATGTGGCAAGGCACATAATACATTGTTGCATTATGAAAACAGCACAAATGGATATGGGTGGAAACCAAAAGAAGATGAGATGAAGAAACAAAACACATCAAAAGTCTTTCATACCCAGGTTGGATCAAATTATGAGAATCCAGAATGACTATCCAGTTCAAGCAAATATCCTCTAATATCAACAGCAGTTGTATTAGTAAAGGATTCTACAAATAAAGTACAAAAATGCAAAGTTTTATTAGATAGTGCAGCGTCAGATAATTTTATTACATCTGCCTGCTCCAATAAATTAAATTTATCAAAAGTTAAAACTCATGTCCAAATTAATGGCTTGGGTGAATCATTAATTGGAAATGCAGAGGGGAAAGTAAACCTCACCTTCCAATCTCTTTACAATAACAAACAAAGTTATAATATGGACGCTTATGTCGTTCCAAGAATTAGCACATTGCCTTTGAGCACAATTAGGAGTCGCAAATTGCTCCAACAATTTAGTGATCTTGAATTAGCAGATCCTAATTATTATACACCATCAGATGTTGATATTCTGGTGGGAGCTGAGTTATTTTATGAACTCATAGCAGGTCAGCAAAAAGAGTCCACCAAAAATGGACCATAAATTCAGCATTGGGTTGGCTGATTGGGGGTGGGAGAAAGTCAAATTCCCAACTACAAACCTCCACTTATCTTACCAATGCAAGCAACTTGATCCCGACAATTGAGGAGGGACAAGACCATTTAAATCAGTTGTTGAGTAAATTTTGGGAAATTGAATCCATACCAACAGCCAAATTATTAAGCAAGGAAGAGCAAAAATGTGAGGAACATTATGAAAAAACTTTCACCCGCAATAAAAGCGGTCAATTTATCGTTAGATACCCTTTCAAATCAAATCCTTCAAAGAAACTTGGAGACTCTCTATCAATGGCAGTTAGAAGATTCAAGCAAGTTGAAAAAAGGATTTCTGCAAATCAAAAATACAAAGATGAATACAGCAAATTTATGAATGAATATTTAGAACTGGGACACATGATTGAAGTTGATCCTCCAACGGAAAATTCCAAGTTTAGGAATTATATTCCTCATCATATGGTAGAGAAGACATCATCAACTACGACAAAGTTTCGAGTTGTGTTTGATGCTTCTGCCAAAACCTCCAACGGTATATCGTTAAATGATATAATGATGGTAGGTCCAAGCTTACAAGATAGCTTAGTATCTTTAATCACAAGATTTAGAAAGCATAAAATTGCCATTACGGCAGATATTGAAAAGATGTACAGACAAGTACTCATTCATCCTGACGATCAGGAATTCCAACATATAGTTTGGAGAGAAAGTCCTGACCAGCCACTCAGGCATTTCAGATTGTTAACAGTAACTTATGGCACAGGAGGTGGTCCTTATGCCGCTGTTAAATCAATCAAAATGTTAGCATTGATGGAATATGACAAATATCCACTTGCTGCTCAAGTCTTATTAGATGATTTCTATATAGACGACTGTATCACAGGTGCCAAATCAACTCAAGAAGCAAAAGAGTTACAAAGGCAACTTAGAGCATTGTTGGCTCTTGGAGGATTTTCAATTAGAAAATTCACATCAAATTCTGAAGAAGTCCTACAATCAATCCCCGAGGAATTCAGAGAAACCAAATCTTTATCAATTTTAGATGAAGATGCTACTATCAAAACATTGGGAATTTATTGGAACCCATGTGATGACACTTTTGGATTCAAGACAAGCACATTAAGTAACAAGTCTGGTCCATTAACTAAAAGGTACATTCTGTCAGAAATTTCAAAATTATTTGATCCAATGGGTTGGCTTGCTCCAGTCATTATAAATGCAAAAATTTTAATGCAATCCATTTGGAAAGAGAAAGTTGATTGGGACCAAGTTGTTCCTGACCACATTGTAAAAAAGTGGATTCAATTTACATCAGCATTACCACAACTGGAGAAAGTAAAAATTCCCAGATTGTATAATTCTCAAATTTCAAACGAGGGCACCAAGACATATTTAGTCGGATTTGGTGATGCCTCACAAAATGCCTACGCTGCTTCAATTTATTTGTGCAGTTATGGCACACAAGGTGCAAATATCTCTCTAATTACGTCAAAAACAAGAGTTGCTCCTGTTCAAACAATAAGTTTGGCAAAATTAGAATTGAGTAGTTCTTTACTGTTAGCAGAGTTAATTAAACCTGTAGCAGAGTCCTTAAAAATTCAATTTGATGGCATGATGGCATATACAGACTCCACTATTACGTTGGGTTGGACAAGATCAGAACCATACAAATATCAAACTTTCGTGGCCAATCGAATAGCAAAAATTCAACAACAATTGCCACCTGAGTTATGGGGATTTGTCCAAGGAACTGAAAACCCAGCAGATTGTGCTTCTCGCGGAATTTCAATTGATGAACTTATAAATCATCAGTTATGGTGGACTGGACCAAGTTGGTTAAACCAAAATACTCCAACTGTTAGAGAACCAACAATGCCATTACAAGAACCTGAAGAAGAAAAAAGGACAATGGTAACACATACAACTGTGAAATTATCAAGAGAATTATTTGCCAAGTATTCATGCTTATTAAAGTTACAACGAGTAACAGCATATGTATTAAGATACATTTACAAGTTAAAAAATGCTGTTAGACTAAAGAAAGGTGATGTTCCATCTCATGAATTGCAAACTAGTTGGTTGAGTCCCAAAGAGATTCAAGGTGCACTCATGAAACTGATTGGACTTGCTCAACATCAAGAATTCTATGAGGAGGTAAGAAATTTACAGTCCAAACAAAATATATCACGCTCTAGTAAATTATTGTCACTTAATCCATTTTTGGATAATGATAACATTCTTCGAGTGGGGGGTAGGTTGGCTAACGCTGATATTCCAGTTGAGCAGAAGTACCCAATTTTGTTGCCGAAACACCATCGTCTTACATACTTGATTATTAATCAGGCTCACTTTTCGAATATGCACGCTGGCCCTCAGGCCCTCTTATCCTTTTTGCAACAAAGGTATTGGATCTGTAGAGGCAAAGACGCAGTTCGTCAGGTGATAGGGCGATGTGTGAAATGTCGTCGCTACAAAGCACTGACAATGCAACAAATAATGGGAGACCTGCCTGGATTTCGGGTTAATCCAACATATCCTTTCCTACATACTGGCGTTGATTATGCAGGACCTTTTCTTACCAAATCAATAGTAACACGTAGCAAAGTTACACTTAAGGCATATATTGCTATATTTGTGTGCTGTGCAACAAAAGCAGTCCATATCGAAATAGTTTCAGATGCCACAACTCAAGCATTCATGGCAGCTTTAAAACGTTTCGTCGCAAGACGAGGCAAACCTTCACATATTTATTCTGACAATGGGAAGAATTTTGAAGGAGCTGCTAATGAAATGAACGAATTTTCGAAAATTCTTACATCATCAAAAAACTCACAAGATGTCGCTGATCAATTATCCAAGGATGGAATTGAGTGGCATTTTATCCCAGCAGCAAGTCCACACTTTGGTGGCATTTGGGAGGCAGCTGTTAAAAGCATGAAACACCATTTGAGAAGAATAATGGGAAACCACAGACTCACTTATGAGGAATTGTCAACAATTACAACTCAAATTGAGGCAATCCTTAATTCAAGGCCATTAACACCAGAATCCACAAATCCAAACGACTTAAGAGCATTGACACCAGGTCATTTCCTAATTGGCCAGCCCTTAACAATGATTCCTGAACCAGACATTACTGAAGTTACAGCTAATCGATTGGTAAGATGGCAGATGGCGCAGCAAATTGTCCAACATTTCTGGCAACGCTGGTCACAAGAATATTTATGTCAATTGCATGCAAGGCCAAAATGGAAACAGGAAATGGATTCAATTAAAGAAGGTTCATTAGTTATTTTGACTGATGAGCTAAAAAAGCCAATGGATTGGAAACTAGCTCGAGTTGTAAAACTTCACCCTGGAAAAGATGGATTAGTGAGGTCTGTGACAATTAAAACTGCTGACAGTGAATATAAAAGACCAATTGTCAAGCTATGTTTATTACCAATAGAAACAGATGATAAATTAAATAAGCCGCCAGATGGCGATGTAAGCTAATACTCAACAATATAATATTTACAGTTATATACACGTACCATTATTACATTCATAATCACAGTTGAAATTCAATGTGAAAATATCAAATGCATGAAGTATAAATGCATAAGCAACAATTACAAATGAATGTAATGATGTAGTGAAAAAGCTGCAATATGTGCATATGAACAAAGTCAAAGTTCTATGAATGCTAAAGTAAGGCTATGAAAGAAATACAAGCCATGAAACAAAATAATGATGCAAATTATGTAAAGTCAAAACAAAGAATTCATTGAAGCCATGTAAGACAAGGCATGTATTATGATGATGTACATCATTCAATTAACAAATACAATTGTTATATGGCCTTAATTATTATTAATTTATAAAACTAAATAAGGTCCTCCAAAAAGGTTGACACGTTGTACAGGACCCTGTGGAAGTTGGCGACGTGATCCCAAGCCACAGCGCGATGAACAAAGGCTGCTCCACACAAGTTACATTCAACTTCTGGCGGATGCATGGAGATACGGTGAGCGTACAAAAACAAGCTGCTCACGAAAATTGCATCTGAAAAACAAAATGCATCATACAATCAATTACATTGTAAAGTGACAACAAAGTAATATGAATGAGATGTAACTTACTACAATAAGGACACCCATACTCATCCACATCAGCCCATTCCATAGCTTGGTCTTCAAATGGAATACCAAGCAAGTCAACACTAGGTGGTATTTCCACTATAGCATTGGCTCGTTCCGCAGCATCATGTTCCAATCTTTGTCGGACTGTCTCCATATCGGGCCACACTTCCATGTAAAGATCTGTAACATAGAAATTATAGGAGCTCATTAGATATGGGGAAGGATCTGGAATGCAGCACAAGCTCATTATGTAGTGGGAAAGACGTGGAATTTATACATGTACAAAAGTGTGCATCCATGCATTTTACACAAAATCCAACAAACAAAACAATTCAGAAACAAAGCAAAACAAAAACAAGCAAAACAAAAACAACTCGGAAACTTACCGTTTCGATGGTCAGCAGATTGGAAACGATTCCCAGCAACTCCACACAGTCCACAAGTCGTCACCACCTCCTGAAGAAAAATCCCATCTCCGACTTCAGTCTCAACAATGACGCCCGTGTTATGGGCCAATTCTAGGGCACAGGATTTGTGGAGAAAGTGTTCACAAGTGGATGTCCGGAGGTTATTGATCAAGATCAATGGATGACGGTCATCCCAAAGTTCGGGCACAGGAGTAATTGGCTCCATACACACGTAGCAGTTTTCCTCTGCAGAATCCAGTTTAACTTGAATGCGAAGATCCATTTTTCGCAGATTTTCGGAAACGTTGGACTTTGGAAGTTTCTTAAGAAAAGGGAGAAGGCAAACGAGAGCAACTGACGTCGGGAACAAGGAAATGTCTACTGAAACAAAATGCGGTGTTCCTCCGATGAAAGCTTGGCATTCCTGATTTTACATACATCAACAACCGGTAAAAAATGTCTTCCGGAGTCCAAAGTGAAAGTGCAATGCCTCATGTAAAACACAACAACATTCCGAAAATTCCAGTCGGTTATTAAATATTTCTGAAGAGCTGTTCATAAGTAAATTTATATGTAATACTGCACTAATCATTTTTAAATTTTGTATTAAGTTAGTATTAATTATAACTAGTAAAAAGAAAGTTATTACTCAAGTTTCATCCTTCTTTTGGAATCATATTCCAAGGGAGGCAGTGTTAAGAAACTTGAGCATGATATTTATATATAGTTAATATTACGAATGCACATGTAAATGAAAGTATGCGCGGCGCTCAGTATGCAAGTGAAAGTATGCAGCGCGTATGTAAATAAATCTAAAAATAGACTTTCTAATTTATGCGCTAACTTGCGCCAATGTTTGACTTTCCTTATATGATAATGAGAAAAGCTCAATGCAAATATGCCTGCTCCGCCTACGTCCGCAAGCGCGCAGCAGGAAAGTATAAATGAAAGTACAAAAAATAGTACTTATAAGGGTAATGCTTCAGACCTTTGTTACGGTCACTTTATATAGCAATCTCAACTTGCCTCAAATACAAGTTGTATCTTTATCATACTTTCTCTTAGAAGATAAGTAGTGCTAGCCTAAAAGCACATAGATAAACTAACTAAGCATACAGTCCTCACAATTGTTAACTAGCTGATAGTTCAATTGAATAAACCCTTCTATTAATATATATACAAAATATATCCAAACAGTTTACGTCTCAATTATTTCACGTTCGCAAAAGTTCTATTTGATTCTCACACACCGAATAACTACACATTTTATGGTCTCCCGAACTATAGAGAAATGAATCAGTGAAAACGAACTATAGAGAAATTAATCAGTGAAAATCTAACAAAAGATAAGTGAAAGCTAAAAATCACAACAATCAGTAGTTTTTTCGGTCAATTTAATCAAGTGCCACTGTCAAATTCTTAAGTGAGTCGTTTATTACCACAAGAATCATGGCACCAACAAAATTAGAAATGTTGAGAAGCGATCGAGAAATGATTGCAATAAAAATTGAGTTTTATAACTCTGAAATCGCAGCACACGCTAAGATACCGTTATTTGTGGAAATAGTTGAAACATACTTAAAGGAAATCAGCGGATGGTGGAAAAAAGCGGAAGAGAACTTTAGAGACATAAAAGCTCTAAATCCAGCAAATTTGGATGATGACAAAACTAAATATTTCAGCCTTCTAAGAAATATGAAAGCAGTCCAAAGTTTCTTATATCCAATCTATAAGTCATTAGCAAAAACAACACCACCACCACCAACGCCTCCTCCACCACATACACCATTTACTGCTTCAATGAAATTGCCAAAAATTGAAATTCAACCGTTTTATGGGAATTTCTCAGAATGGATTACATTCAAAGAATCATTCACGGCTGCGATTCACAATCATCCTCAACTAACAAAGGTACAAAAATTTAGTTACTTAAAGTCATTGCTGAAAGGTGAAGCTGCTAGATATACAGCAGACTTGGCACTAACTGATGCTAATTATGACCAAGCAATAAGTCAATTGAATGACCGTTATGAAAATAAACGGAAAATTGCCACAGCCATTCTGGATAAAATGTTTGACCATCCAGTAACCAGTTCTTCTTCAACCTCAGCAAGATCGTTAGTTGATTCCGCAACGAGATGCGTTCGATCCCTTGAATTGATTGGAATCAAAACACCAGATATATGGAACACACTGTTTGCATACGTGTTTATGAACAAAATGGATTCCACAGCAAAGGAAAAATTTGAATTTACAGTTCAAAATACTGAATTTCCTAAGATTGAAGACTTGTGCAAATTCATGGAGAAACATGCAAATTCTTTGGATGAAACTCAAACCATTCCAAGAAATACGGAAAGCAATTCGGATTCTCTCGACTCAACCCACAAGCAACTTAAGTCTAAATATAAATGCTACTATTGTTCACAGATGTCTCAATTTTATTGTACATTCAATATTTTGTTGTCCAAAATTTAACTCTTTGGAAGTAAAAACCAGAATAACGTTCGTAAAAAATTCAAGATTATGTTACAATTGTCTTCGACCAGGACATCAAAAAGAAGAATGCAACAACATGGCAAAATGTCAACAGTGTGATAAAAATCATCATTCACTCCTTCATCCTAATTACAACGAAAATAGCTATTGAAGTTTGTAATATAATGAAAACTTTGCTAAATATCACTAAATTGTTAAAGACATTCGTTTTTGTGGGAGGGGAAGGCTTCGCAAAGCGAAATATTATCGCAGAAGCTTATTACTAAAGGGTAAGAGCCTTCACAACGCGAACTATTTTCGAGCAAGCTCCTCAATCCAATAACGTGTTAATAACATAGTGAGTAAAAAATGTAATTTGTGAAATATACAGTGAAAATTTTAATTACAAATGTTGATATGTCATGTTTACCAAAAATAATTCTATGAAAATGCGTGTCTTAAGTTATGTCTGTCTGATGTCTGTGCAAAATTATGTCGGTTTAATGTAATGTCTGTTTGTTGTAATGTCGTTTCGTAATAATGTCGGTTTGTTGTAATGTCGGTTCGTAATAATGTCGGTTCGTAGTAATGTCAGTTTGTAGTAATGTCGGTTCGTAGTAATGTCGGTTTATATTAATGTCGGTTTGTATTAATGTCGGTTGAATTAATGTCGGATTAAAAGTAATGTCAGTAAAGATTATTAGCAATTTGAATTAAACCTTAAAATTAAGTCTATTAGTAAACACCGAGTGCGGTCAAGCTATGTAAATTATAATTTATATTATGCAAGCCTAAAATAACATAATATTAATTAAGAAAAACATGTTACTCAAGATTTCCACTCTTTTTTATTGGAATTATATTCCAAGGGAGGCAGTGTTTGGAAACTTGAGCGTTATGTCATATAGCAGTAATATATGCATAGCGAAAGTTGCGCAAATGAAAGTATGCGCTGGGCGCATTCTATACAAATGAAAGTATGCGCGGCGCGCAATATGCAAGTGAAAGCATGCAGCTTTCATGTAAAGCAATCTAAAAATAGACTTTCTAATTTATGCGCTAACTTGCGCCAATGTTTGACTTTCCTTATATGTTAATGAGAAAAGCTCAATGTAAATATGCCTGCTCCGCTTACGTCCGCAAGCAAGCAGCAGGAAAGTATAAATGAAAGTAAAAAAAAAATAGTACTTTCAAGGGTAATGTTTCAGACCTTTGTTACGGTCACTTAATATAGCAATCTCAACTTGCCTCAAATACAAGTTGTATCTTTATCATACTTTCAATTAGTAGATAAGTAGTGCTAGCCTAAAAGCACATAGATAAGCTAACTAAGCATACAGTTCTCACAATTGTTAACTAGCTGATAGTTCAATTGAATAAACCCTTCTATTAATATATATACGAAATATATCCAAACAGTTTACGTCTCAATTATTTCACGTTCGCAAAAGTTCTATTTGATTCTCATACACCGAATAACTACACATTCATAATCAAAGGGGGGATAAAAATAACATTGTTCTCAGGGGGCTAGTTGGCTTAAGGGTTAAAGAGTTTCGCTGTTATTACTTGGGTTAGATTAGGACGGGGTTCGAATCCTTCTACATGCATTTACGTAGAGCTGACCTCTGATTCTATATCTTAAGGTTAGAAAACAAATGCTAAATTAATCAGGCTAAAATACGTCTTAAGGTGCGTAAGCTCCCTTAATTGGGAGGTTGGTATTTAAGATAAATACTGAGTCTAACGTAGCCCAAACATTTTTTTGCCTTTTTGGTCAAACAATGTATTGACATAATGTAGCTCCGCTACATAATAATGCAACTTTTCTGAGCAAAAAAGCAATTGAGCATTACAGCCTAGCCCGAGCTGTAGCGAACTCTGTCTCAGATTTTATAAACATTGTCAACCAGCCTTAATTTTGGGCCAAATTACAAAATTGAGGCTTTTAAGCTTTAGTCTGCACAAAATTTGTATGGAAATGCAACTTTTTAAGTCCAAATCAATAATTGACCCTAATTTCAGCACCTATAAAAAATCAAAATTAGGTACAATTTCTATAAAAGTAAATAAATTGTATGGGACAATAAAGAATAGGGTTTTGAAGTTTTAGGTCAAGTCTAATTTGGCTTATGCAAATGCGCACTCAAAAAGTTAATGCTTTAGGTCAAGGGTAAAAAATCCGGCCCGAAAAGGGGCTGGAAAGTTATTGGTTGTCTACGGACACGTCTGTCTGTCCGTCTGTTGGTCTCTCCCTCAAAAGCTCTCCAACCTTTTGCCATAACGACTTTAAAGTTGGCAATGCCAACTTGGCATAACCATTAATTAAACCCCACTACCAAGTTAATTGCTAATAAAAGCCTCTCGGGTTAAGATCTTCAAGGTCAAGTGGCAAAAAAAATCTTTGAAATGCTGCTCCCTGTATCCTTAACAACCCTTCTAAAATAGGTTTGTTCTTGTTTCAGAGCCGAAATTAAAACTTCCCGCCATTCAGCGCAGAGCGCAGCCGAACTCTTGAGCAGGAGGCGGCAATTGTCCACTCCGCCGCCGTTGTCGACTACACTCGGACATTAGTTTGCATAATCTACTAAAATTAATCAAAATGTCATATAAAAATTAATTAGATTGGAAGCGAGTAGCTTTTTATAGACTATGTTAATCTGTCCACCAAAAATTTCTGAATTTTTAAAATTATCATTTTATCTTGTTCTGCACATTCAGTCAATGTACTCTGTGGGGTGATTTTGGTCTTGGACCATGTTGGGTGGTGGGGATGATGGCGCGATTTTTGAATTTCGCCAGAATACTACCCTCCGTGGTTCCACTTTTGTGAAGCCATTTCTTAACCGATTCGTCTGCAATTTTTAACACAGCTTCTCAAAGATATTTCAAAGAGGGAAATTTTTGTTTTTTTGAAAATCGGTCATATGACCGCGAAACAGATCCCAAAGTGTTGACCCTTTTTTGATAAAAAATAGTCTCAAGTTGCCCCAGAAGTATGGTATTGTTGGAAAGGTACATTTAAGTGGAGTTCAAATATATAACCAATATTGAGGTCCGATGACCGCGTGACCGCTGGTATTCAAATGAAAATGCAAAGAAATTTAAAGATTTTCAGCATTTTTTGCTTCTAGAGTTTATGGGGAACTATTTGAGCCCGGATCACAGTCGTGGCCTCTGGGTCGGAATTTTTTGACCCCCTTGATAAATGTTGTAAGACCCCTCATTGGTAAACCAAAAAAATAAGTTTTTCGAAAATCGAGGTTATAATGGGGGTAGGCGGAGGGGTGTGGTTTTTTAAAGCGCAAATTTAGCATCAACTTGGGAGGCGTTTTATTTCGGCGCTATTGGACCTACAAAGCTGATAATTTACATAAGCGTAATTTGATACAATAGTAAAGTGCTATTTTTTTAGTTTTTCGAAAAACGGTCATGCGGCCTTAAAACAGGTCAAATACGAATATCCTAATCTTGATGTGTTTTCAGCATAAAACTAGTTGTTTTCATACAGCGAAATATATGTTTTCTTAATTTTTTAGACCCTACAAACTATATATATTCTGAATCAGCATAAAAATACCTTTCTAACGATGTCCCATATGTGGGGTAATATGAGATTTTATTTTTACTCAAAAAGGGCTCCGGCCGTTTGACCTGTTTTAAGGCCGCATGACCGTTTTTCTAAAAACTAAAAAAAAATAGCACTTTACTATTGTATCAAAGTATGCTCATGTAAATTTTCAGCTTTGTAGGTTCAAAAAGGCCGAAATAAAACGCCTCTCAACTTGGTGCTAAATTGGCGCTTTTAAAAACCACACCCCTCCGCCCACCCCCATTATAACTTCGATTTTCAAAAAACTTATTTTTTTGGCTTACCAATGAAGGGTCTTACAACATATAACAAGGGGGTCGATAAATTACGAACCAGAGGTCACGACTGTGATCCGGGCTCAAATAGTGCCCCTTCTGGGGAAAGAGCTCGAAATGTGAAAAATAAATTTGAACAGGGCCCTGTGGTCCCAAATCCACTTTTTTGTGCCACAAGCATTCCCATAAGAAAATCATGTATTTTTTTGGAAAAGTGTCTCCGGGATTTTTTGTGGGTTGATGCGCCAACTAAAGACTAAATTTCAGAAAAAAAGTTTGGCCCCCTGGGGGTGCCGTAGCGGAAGTTACGAGGGGTCAAAGGTGACCTGTTTAGCGGTTTTCTTTACTTAAATCTTAAGAAAAAATTCAGAAATACGCAAAATTATTTTTTTTTCAAAGCTGGAACATATTGAAAAGAAATGAAGGAACTTAAGCTAATTTTTAAAACCATGGCCACACCCCTCAAAGGCCACACCCACTAGGTCAAGTGTAATTTGCATGAAGTTAATATAGGCATGCGATACAACATCGTTAGAAAGGCAATTTCAGGAGGAGTTCGAATCCGTAGAGAAAACTTGTGAAAACCACACCCACAGGTAACCACGCCCCCTTAAATTTTATTTTTCCCAATAGCACGAGAATTTAGGCGATTTCTCGTGAGATTCCAATCATAAGGTTATAATTTCAATGTCCCTATAATAAATAAAAGTGTGGCTACGAACCACACCCACAACAAACCACACCCCTCAATTTTTTATCATCTACACAATATTTTATTTTGTTATGGATGAATTAATTTGTTTGATATGAATAATTTTGTTTGAAAATTAACTCCGACTGAATGAGGTGTGGCTTATTGTGGATGTGGTTAATATTATAATTTTTCGTTATAATATGAATGTATTTTATTTGTATCTCACGAAAAATTCCTTAAATTCTCGTGTTAGAAGGAGAAATATGAATTAAGGGGGCGTGGTTACCTGTGGGTGTGGTTTTCACAAGTTTTCTATGCGGATTCGAACTTCTCCTTAAATTGCCTTTCCAACGATTATCACATGCCTATATTAACTTCATGCAAATTACACTTGATCTAGTGGGTGTGGCCTTTGAGGGGTGTGGCTATGGTTTTAAAAATCAGCTTAAGTTCCTTCATTTCTTTTCAATATGTTCCAGCTTTGAAAAAAAATATTTTTGCGTATTTCTGTATTTTTCTATAAGTACTAACTTCATTAACGAATAGATTTTTTGAATCTTACCCCAAGTTTAAAGTGAAGCCACATTCTTTTCTAATTTTTGTCAAACACATTTTTAAACATGCTTATACAAAACACGATTTGCAACAACTTTACTTTGAACTCGTGTCAAACTTGATTAAGTTGAGATGATTCTTCAAGTTCACAAATTGTTTTTTGCTAATTTTTGGGCTGCTTCACTTTATATTTTGCGCTTTTTACGAGCTTCAGCCTGCTTTTTTCTTTATTCGCTGTCAGAGGTTTTAGATTGTTGTCAGTTATCCGACTCATTGTGACGAAAATTATATAACGGGGAAACCTTTTCAAAACTATTCAGAAAATTCATACCAAAATCTTTTTTTCCGCAACTTACAGATAGACTTGATGATAAAAGTTATTTTTTCACATTTTAAGCATTTTTGTTTTGAAATGAAAACACGATGGATAAAAAGTAAATTTTATCTAGTGCTTGCCCCCAGTCCGTCTGGCCCTTCGGGCCGTACGCCCTGGGCCGCACGCCCTGGGCCGCACGGCCCAGGTAATCCCACTGTGGATCCGGCCCTGACTCCATGACCTAGATTTAAGGTCATAAAGATCAGAAAATTTATTTTATTTAAATTAATCAAACGAGGGCTTTTTGGAAAGGTTCTAACAAGTTTATTAAAGAAATTGTCGTTATAATAATAAAATTTCACCTCCTTGAACTAATTTTAGGCCGTTTAGGTTAAATAACGTATTTAATTTTAAATTCACCAAATGAGGACTTGTGTGAAATAGAGTAGACGTCCTAAATAGTGCGGGTTGCGTATTTTCGCCTGCAAAATTGTTTTGGGCAAAAAATTTCCTAAATTAATTTAATTACCAATTAAAACAACTTTTTTAAGTAGATAATCATTTTTTATATTCCGATAAAAAATGAATTTTCAACAAGTGTTCAAACTTGATTTTTCGGAAGACTTTTGAATTTCGCGATAAAATTACCCAGAGAATTGTTGGAATGTTAAATTGAAATTAGTCTTATATTGGAGAAAAACCCATTAGTTTATTTGACCTTTCCGACCTATAACTAGGTCACGCCGGTCGAATTTTATGTTTTTAATATTTTTTCTTCTATCAGCTTGTCATTACCTTTCCAACAAGCCCACATTTGTTAGAATTGGTTGGACTTCACTTTTTGACATTCATGATCTTATAACTAGGTCACGCCGGTCGAATTTTATTTTTTAATTATTTTTTCGGTCATCAGCTTGACAATATCTTTCAAACAAGCCCACTTTTGTCAGGATTGGAAAAACTTCACTTTTTGACCTTTGTGACCTTATAACAAGGTCACGCCGGTCGAATTTCGACTTTGGGGTAATTTAAACGTTGTTCAGAATCGAAAGTTCTACAACATATCAAAAATTCAGCCAATTCTATCAGAGGGGCAAATCCCCATGTATTGTTTGCATGGTTCTTTCTCTTATGGGTAATTTGATAAGATGAGACACTTTAAAAAAGCGTTGTCTTATATTTTCTGGCAACTTTTGAAATTTCTTAAAATGCAAATTTGTGGCGTTAGGAATACCTTGACTTTGATAAGAAAAAATATTTGTTTGTTATACTACCTAGGTATACTAAAATTAAATAATTTTCATGTAAACTATAATTAATTTTTAAAAGCTTGGAAAGTTAATTTCATATCGAATTGAGCTGGGAAAAAGATTTTTTTTAAAGAAGATTTCATTTTTTATAAATGCCCAATTTAAATTAATAAAACAATTACATCAATTGAAACTCGAAGAAAATCATTTACAAGAATTTATCAAAATACTAACGATATGTTATTTTATGTTAGCTTAACATAACCAAAATTTTCAAAATTAATATCTATAGTTTCTTGACCGATTGACCCAAAATTCGAATTGACCTCTTCAATCAGGTCTCATTTAATAGATTCATGTCCCGAAGCGCATCAAAAAAAATCTGGCGCGAAATTAAAATTTTGATTTGGAATATTTCCAAAAGTCCAACTCAAAGAAATCTACTGGCTCCATTTCTTGACCTATTGACCTCAAATATGGCTTGACCTCTTCAATGAGGTCACTTCTAATAGATACATGTCCCGAAGCGCATCAAAAAAAATCTGGCGCGAAATTAAAAATTCCGATTTGGAATATTTCCAAAAGTCTAACTCAAAGACCTCTCTTGAGACCATTTCTTAACCCAGTGACATCAAACAATTCTTAATAACTATTTTCACTTTCAAATCGCTTATTTTGCCATCTTCAACAATTCTTATTTTTTAAAGTTTAAGTTGAAGATGTCAAAAGTTCCA
>JAQIXN010001625.1:0-16564 GCA_034698145.1 Proisotoma minuta
TCGAAAGTTATCGTCGGACAGACAGACGGACACACAGCTCGTGCAAATGCATTAAGTTGTTTCACAACTTAATAAATCAACAAATCGTGTTGCATGTATGCACAAACAGTTAAATAAAAACGCCTATCTAATATATTAATATATACTATTTACAGTCAAAACAAATAAACTACGTGACGCAAATTCTATCAAATTTTCCTCATACTGAATAAATATTTCTCTCAATGAAATTTTAGATGGCATCTATTCTTTCATGCGATTACTTATTACATTATTTTACGGAAATCACAGCATTATTTCAATTGTATTTGCCGTATGATAATCTCATCATAATCAGCACGTAACCTGTGAAATATCTGGAATTCTTGCACAAGTGCACAAATGTTTACTATAACGGTGTGTTTTATTTAAATGTATGTATTTTGAGAATTGGGTGGATACTTATGATATGTGATAATGGCCCATTATTGAGAATATTCAGTTCATTACCATTTGTAGCTCAGATAAAGAACTACACAACAATTTACTCTAGTGGCACGCAAAACTCTTTTTACATACACTCGAGCATGCTTGATTTGACATTTGGTCCCAAAATTTTCACATTTAAAATTATACCATGCACCACTTCGGCACAAGGTAAACGATTAGGGTTAAAAATGGTTGTCGAGTGAGTAGAATTTAAAGGAGATATTAGATTTTGATTTCAAAAGAACATAAGTTTCTAATTCTAAAGCAATCTGCATTCAGACGTTTTTTTTGCATCTGAAAAAGCCATTACGACTGTTCATCATGGAACAGATTCGTTCGAATTAATACTTTCTCCACAGTTATTATGCATTCACAGTATAATATTTAAGCAATTTTTTACACTTCAGGTGAAATCAACAAGACATTTGTCCTAATTTTGGGACATTTGTATGCAAATCATTACTATTCTTGACAGAAAACTTGTGATTTTAATTGTCAAGTTTTAACTTTTAAGCTTACACAAATGCAGAAAGTTTCCCATTAAGAAATACATCCAATTTGGCAAAAAATCTCAATTAACCCCAATCAGAAATTCTAATATTAGATCAAAATCTAGCAATTTCCAATAATAAATTACCACAAAACTTTTCTTTCGATTCCTTAAAGCATAGAAAACGCTGAACTTGGGTATTACATATGTACAAATCTTAATTGCAAAAGCTTCTTCGGTATAAACAAATGTGCTCCAATTCGGACTTTATATTTTTTGCCACAATATTTACCCAAAAGGGCTGTACACGTACAGAATTGATGTCGAATACAGAAAGTTTTGCAGAAAAGTGGACATCCGTATTACTTTGCCAATATTTCGTGTTGTGCTCCCATTTATATATGCTATAAAAAACTTGTCTCTATATAGTTTTGATTTGGACTTTTTTTCTCTTCAATAAGCAGCAGAGAGAAAAGAGAGAAAGATCCTACGTGAGGACTCCTGGACAGTTTGGGCTTGTTGTGCTTCGATTTGGACATACATATATGTAATAAGTATGTGCACTATGTGTACTTACTTTCTCTCCCGTACCTTGCTTGTCGACTATTGCAATTTTGTACCATGATTAAATCTGCTTCCTATTCTTAGCACGGACTTAACCCTTCAACTTTTTCTTGTAGATTTGGCTGTGCAAATCTGAGGTCTGAATTTATAAGAAGGTGAGGATTAAGTTACGCAAAAGTAAGCCTCTATAAAGAGCTAAACCACTAGGTATACATTATTTTCTAGAGTCACCTCTATGTAATTATTTCATCAACACCCTTTTTAACCAAACAACAGAAAGAAAGAAGATTGCAGAGTGCTGACTTTCTCTACATTTCCTGTATAGGTAAAGGGTTGAAATGGTTTTCTGTTGATGAAAAGGGCTGGTTTATTGTAATGTTGAGCTGACCTAATAACACATTTTATTTTTCGCCAGTTTGTTCCATTTCAAATCAGAGTGACAAGAGTAAGTGCTGCATTTCTCAAGGGGCCATGAAAATACTCTCAAAAGTTAAGTGAATTATACATTTCTTCCGCCTTCCTCTATCTCCCAGTGCGAGTAGCCATAAATGTAGGGTAAGTAAAAGCCAGCAAAGCTTATGAAAGGTATAGAAGCTAGAGAAGTTTAAAGATGGGATGGAATTCTGATCTGGTTGTGGGTAGTAAAGAGTTTTACAGGAAAAGCGGAGAAAGCCATTACAATTTTGTATGATTAAAGACACTCCAAAATTCGGATCACGAGTGTCTGCTCTCCTGCTCAACATTCAGCATCTTCAACCTTGTCTCGTACTTTTAGCCAAGCAAAGGAAGAGTGGAAATGCGACGACCAGGAAAGGCAAAGTCCTATTTTATGCCATTTGTCTTATACGATTTTATTCCCTCAATGTAAATAATAATCTTATGACATGAGTAAATTTAACTCTCTTATGTATATTTAGAACCAGAGGCGGCAGTAGCGAAGGGAAGCTACATGATTTAGTTCATGGGAAGCTCTAACTTTAACAAATTATTCAAATATCATAATTCACATAAATAGGAACAACAAAGTGAATATGTATTAGCAGGATTAAAAGACATTAGATATAAGGTATAAATTAAAAAGTTTAGTGAAAGTATTTTCCAGGATATATACATTCTTCCTGCATGAGATAATTAGTTTACTCATGTACCTATGCAGCTGTGCTGTGGACGGATCTGTTTTGAAACTTTCACTTTGACCTCAAATAGCAGACAACTTTTATCTTGCATACCTAAATATTTGAATCCATGCTCGAATTTTTAATGAACGCTTAAAGCATCCAAGTTTTCCTTCAAATTTAACTAAATGGATTCAATTCAAAAGATTGTTTTAAAAGACGTGAGCAACAACGAAAATTGAATGGAACTTTATTCATTTCTTTTTATAAAAACTTTCTTTGAACGAAACTTTTTTCATTTTTGAGCCTCGCTCCATTTACATTCCTTCCTTTGCATTAAATAGTTTTGACGCAAGTAGAGTAAAATGATTTTTAACTTTCTCCGTAATTAAATTTTACTTAAAGACAAAATAAAGTAAACATTTAAACTGTAATTACATTTGTGACAGAAGATTACCAGGATGAAAAGTTTTAGCACATTAGAGAAACTTTCCTTTGGTGTTCTAGATATTACTATTTCATTTATCTTTGCATGAGTTTGCTCCGAAATTTTTATAGCTTTTATGAATTAGGTAAATAGTTGAAGCAAATATACATTAATTGTAATTTTCATAAGGGAAAGTGAAATAGACAGAGAGTAAATAGTAATCCACTTGCACGTGTTCAAACTCAATAAACTAGCCCATACACGCATAAACAACAATAATTGTTGATAATTTCCAAAATATTCTTCCATATGTGTGGTAAGTTCGAGGTCAACTGTCATCATTTCCGGAAGGGTGACAGAATAAATTATCCAGAAAGGAAGGAAATTGGGGGCCGACATTGACGCTAATTGCTATTAATTTTTTTCCTCCTGTCACTCTGAATTTCGTTGGACTGACAGAACAAGTTAATGACCATACATTAAATTATGACACAAGTAAACAAAAAGTTTAATAAAAAGCTTTTTCTTTTTTTTTGTTTCATCACTTTATGTAACAATTGCTACATCCATTAACCTTTAAGAGTAAATAAATTGTGGTTTATGGCACTTTGAATAGCTGTAATAATGGATGAAACAAGAAATGTTTGTGTGTTTGGTTTAAGTTTGTTCATGTGGTTTTGGCATTTGACAGGTTTGGAGCATATATAAATAGTTATAAGGTTTCAATGCTTTCTCTTTCACGTCTTTCTCTTGTGACATTCCGTGTCAAAAGTTGTAAATAATATGGTTTTAGCATGCAATACTTCCGCCTACACGGTCAATGGTGACTTTATGTACCAGATATTTTCAGGATAGAGAAATCAAAATAGGAAAAGAAACTGTGCGAATTCATATGTCTACTTTCTCTCATAAGCTGAAGATGTAAAAGTGCACAAGAAGTAAATCCGATTATCAACTTTCGTGGATTGCGGATTGATAAAAAATGTCGTGAAACAAACTATTACAAGACAAAAAAGATAAAGCAAAATTGTGTTGAAAAGTAACATTTCCAGATGTTGCTTGACATGGCAGTAAAATTAATGGCTACAAAATATGATGCGAAAAAGCCAAAACAGCACAAGTTATGTAGCATGCAAATATACAAAATTGAGATTTCGGTTTCGGTTTTGTATTGCTATTCAGGGAATAAAATAAAATAATAAATTATAGCGACGAAATCCTAGAAATATTAATATTACTGCTCAAAGCGATTATTATACATAGCTAAAGAATAAATTGTGAGATTTTACAATCCAATTTATTTTGTTCCCTATTTGTGAATGAGATTATTTCCATTCACTATTGAGACGAAGGAGAAAAAAAATGTGAATTTACTCTTCGAATGCGGATGCCGTAAATAAAGGCTCTCTAGGGAATTGAAAGTATGGAAATGGAACGTTGTGCTTTGATGTCATTTGTCGCATGCAAGAAAGGTACATCTCTTCCAAAACTTTGTTATATTTGTATATTATTGTGCAACAATTCCCTTTTTCGTATCATTCCCTGATAATTTAAGTGCTAACTCCATGCTCCTTGAACAAACTTTATTTTGAGTGAAAGTGTTTGGAGAAAGTATTTACTTGGGCTGAGAAGGTATCAAAGGCGGATTATATAAAGGACGCATTAAAATTTTAGAGAAAGTGAAAAGCCTTCATGTGGAAACATTAATTTTCTTAATTATGATTGATAGATGTTATTACTCAATTTGTTCCGAACCGGGTCCTTTTAATGTGGGCGGAAGTTGTGCGTCATATTTTGCTTTTGTCTCACTTAATTTCGTGTTTCACTTTGCTAGCAGAAATTATATTATTATTATAAAGTAAATAGTTGCCTATTGTAAAGGAAATTCGTATTGTAAATTAGTTTGGATTTCAAGTAGTTGGCTTTTGGGCCAAAAATAATTTTCATGAATATTCACTACCGCAGAGTTTGGAATTCGGTTAATAATGCTTTCTCTAGCAAAGGATGCCACATACAGTTAGTTGTAAGGAAACACCTTCCACCCAATTGAAAATTTAATTAGTTGACTCAACCAACCGGAAATCATTGAAACCCAAGTTATTCATTAATATTCGCCCCCTCTGTTCGTTGTAGATAAACAAACTTTTGCATGTCAACTAGACTGGAACTTACAATAAGTGGTAGGGAAATTTATATCTTTTTTGAGGGAAAACAATGCATTTATGTTAACACCTTTCAGCATCATCTTTCTCGGGATAAAATTTTTAATACCGAATGCCAGGAAAAAATGTTGATAACATGGATTTAATAAAATTTCTCATAATGGATATGTCAAATCTAAAAGGATAAATGATGAGGATTCTTTAAAAAAGGGCAGAATAATCAATCACATATCAAAAAACAATTTGTGAAGACGCATGCTGAAATTGTGTACATGTGGAAGATCTCTCTAGATTTTCACTGTTTAGCGACTTTAGTTGTACTGTCTAATGTTTAGGGAAAATAGTAAAAACTTTTTTTCCAGTCCGAGTTTGAATGCATACCGAATTTCTCAATTTCCCTGATGTTGCGGATGCGATATCCCACTGAGTTTCATTCCCTACACGAAACTTACCTCTACTCTGACTGGAGACGGGTGAAAGCAGAAAACAATAAATAAATTGCATTCTCCCACATCTTTAAAAGATTCTTATATCACAACCATATTTTATGTTGCGTCACATTATAACTAAACTATATCACTTATTGAATCTTCTTGTATTACGCAAGTTGAAAGAAAACGAAATGAGACGCTCAGAGGCATTTTTCTCTTCTCTCTCCTTTGAGTTGTACAAGTAAATAAAATAATAGAGAAGAAGCAGCAGACTCCCTTTTCTTCATTTCATCTTGCCCTTTCCACTAAAGTCTCTTGCTATAATTTATTACTTGTACCTCAAGTTAAGGGAGAAAGGTATTAACACTCTTTAAGTCTCTTTGCCAAAAGTCAAAAGGTTGACATCCGGAGAATATTTATGAGCTTCATGTATTGTACATATGTATATATTCATATAAAAATAACCAACCACATATATCTACTTTTGCATACTAGGTTTTGTTTCAGACCTGTTTTAAAAAAATCGAGTTACTTTCAAGGTTGGTATTGGTGGCTACCTATAGAGAGGATTGTTCTAAAATGTTTATCTGTTTTGTATTTTCCCCTTCCGAAATGGTCAAAGTTTGAGAGTTGAAATGCCACTTGACTTGTGTACAAATGAACTTTTTGTAGAGCTTTCTCTTGTTGTTATTTCCTATTTCATGTATCAGAAATCGAGAAAAGAATAGACAATGGCTGCGTTTATTGAGCCCCTGATTTCTCAAGAGAGAAATTTACCGCACGATAAGAGAGGATATGGTTGCACCAGGTAAAAATATAAAATAATATTGTAATTTTTTATAAGAACCTCGAAAAGATTTCATTGATACGTGTTGCACTAAAAGTTGAAATAATTTTTCCAAATATTTTTCATATGCTCATTCTTCAATGACAAATGGTTTTATTACAAACTATCGATCAATTTGTTTTCCAATAACTAAGAAATAACAAAAATGTCTAAACTTAATTGTTTCTACAAAATGTGTATGTTTATTATTGGTGATGACTACTTAAATAATTCAATGTATTCAAAAATTCACAACTTTAGCTAAACGTAATAATAAAATTGAGT
The DNA here is from genome assembly GCA_034698145.1 of Proisotoma minuta. Classification (NCBI taxonomy): domain Eukaryota; kingdom Metazoa; phylum Arthropoda; class Collembola; order Entomobryomorpha; family Isotomidae; genus Proisotoma; species Proisotoma minuta. The sequence continues at coordinate 6,769 of JAQIXN010001625.1, forward strand.
AATTTACTAGCATCTATCGGATAAATATATTTTTAGTATTAAAAAGGACGCTTTTTGTAACGACATTGATGGATAACTTCATTTAATGTTCTTTAGTCTTTGTACATAATAATATTATAATTATTATGGTTAATTATATTTTCTGAACATTTTAATTAATTCACAATTTACTTAATAAATTAAAACTAAGCCATACTCTGCCATACACCAAAATTCAAATTTTCAGGAAGTCACATGATAATAATAATAATAATTATTTGTATTGCTGTATTATTAATCGTCATATATTAACTTGTCGATATTAAATTTTAATAATAATTAAAAGGAGCTCTCGTTAGAGATCGGAACTAGTTTAACAGTTATCCTTATCTAAACTGAGAATTATTTATGTCTGCTGCTTTCACCAAAAACGTTCTATCTAAAATCAAACTGAATAACTAAGGCATTTTCGGTTAATCACTGGCTCTGGACATAGTATATCATATCTGTCTTTTGTGGTTGCATCTCGTGGAGCCTTTTAACATGCTTTGTCAAATGGTCGGATCGGTAAAACGCGGAAGGACAAAATTGACATGTGAAGGGCCTACAAAAATTAAAACATGTACATTTATAATTCCATAATGTAACTTTTGAAACAAATGAATTTCTACTAACTTTTCGCCTGTATGGGTCCTGAGGTGCCGGGTTAATTTATCCTTGCGTTCAAATTTCCAAGTACATCCAACCCAAGTACAGGGATATGGTTTTTCTCCTAATAAAACCAATATGATTCAGCGTGTAAATTTTATTGGTAAAATGTAGAATTAATTATCAATTCTACCTGTATGGGTACGTTTGTGAGCAACGAGGTGGGAGCTTTTAATATAACTTTTGTCACATCCCATATAATCACATCGATACATCTTTGGACCTGGTTTTTGATCCATTCCCAAAAGATAGTTTTCAATGCCGTCTTCAGCACCTTCTAAAACCCCTTCGTTATCTGGAAGATCATCATCCTGCATCTCATGAGGCCTGTACATTTAAATACAAAATTAAATAAATTGTGCTCTGAGTATTAATTGCAAAATAAAAAAAATATATATTCAAGTTTTCAAGTACATTAGGCCAGGCTCATTCTTGACAGGTGGTGGTACATAAATTCTCCCTTGTGGATCTAATAAACGAGGCATTTTCCTTGCAGGCCCTCCGGACGATTGAGAAGAAGCGGACATGTTGTGAACAGATTGTTCATCATCCTCAATTTCAAGCTCAAGGCCCTTGGAGTTTCTACAATTTGAGGATCAAATATTATAAAATTGACTACTTATCGTTAGTAAAACATACAAGAAACGTCGATTAGGAAGAGGTCGTCTAACTTTTGGGTTCGCATTATTTCTTGAAGATTTACTTCCATTACTATCTGATCCGTCTATTTTAAGTAAGGAAAATGTTAATTTCAACAATTTGTCAGTCAATCAATAAAAAAATATACCAGCAAGAATTGAAGATATGAGAGAGAAATCAGGAACATCTAAAGGCATCGCATCCATACTATCGTCGTCATCTCCAAATTTGTATTGCTCATGGTCATGTTCCTTTGGGTCTGTGTCATGATGATCAAGATGATCATCTTGGTCAAATTCATCATGGTCATGTTCCCCAGCTCCAATTTCACCTCCTTCGACTTCTGTCCCTTCTTCGTCAACTTCCCCAACCCCTTCCTCCACGTATTGCTGTAAAACTCCATCATCTTCTGAGCTTTCCACAACGCCCACGCCCACTCCCATGTCCACATACGAGTCGTGTTTTGCGACATTATTATGAGAAGAAGGATCCATTGTTTTCGAACTAAACTTGGATTCTAGTTCATCTGAAGCTCCGGAAGCAGTTTTAAGGGCTGATATTAATACTTCTAGCTCTGTATCTGCGTTATCTATACAAACATTAATTAAGGCCCATTGAAACTTATTTAAACTAAACTCACCAGCTTCACTTGGACCTTTTGTGTCAATAGCTACAACCCATTGTTTGCAAATTGTGTCCACTGTCTTTTGTGCGGCTAATAGCTGGGCCTTTAACAATTGGAGATTATTGGACATGGATCGTTGTGCTGTTGGTCGGCCTCTGGGACCTGGCACTAATAATTGGGGCGGTCGGGACATTTTATATCGCCTGAAAAATACATTAAATCGAGATAAAGACGAGGAAATACAAAAGATAACATTATTTTCCCATTTACCCGGATTTCACCTCTTCGTTAGATACAATTCCTTAAAACACGGAAGGCCAAAGATATTTATATGAATTTAAAGTACGTTTATCTTAATTTTTAGGAGAAAGACCCCACAAATAATTTTCCCAAAAATGGTGGAAACGGACTCAGTGGTAACTCCACCCCACTACACTCCCACCAATATATCTCAAAATGGCCAATAAACTTCCGTTGTAATTGTTTTGATAACTCTCTCTCTCTTCAAAATAATGCTAATTATTGCTCTAATTAAGCTGTTAAACTTCACCACTAATGGCATGGGTGTTAAGTTTTATTAGGTATTTGAATTTGTGTTGTGGAATCGTCTTTTTGATGGAGAAGTGGGTAGAAGTGTGAAAGTGGAGTGAGTGGTGGTGGTGGTGTGGGTGTGTCTAGTCAAGGGGGAGACGCCACACCCAGAACTCTCCCACAACAGCCCCGACACGTCAGCCAATGGCTCAAGGCTGCGGTCACACCACAACCCCCCCACACCCCCTTTTTACCAATCCCCCATAGGAATTTATTGGAAAGATGGAATTTTTAATAAAGGTTTTGGAAAAGCATCTTTGTTTGAAAAGGGACCATGCTCATCATGAATGCGAAGGGTCCAACTTTGACCGTCGAAGGGATGACAATTGGACAACTTTCTCCGGCAAAATGAGACTGGGAGTTTAGGAGGCAGGATGAGACGGGAACGTGGGATGAGGCAGATTGAGATTAGACATTTTATAGAGACGAATCATTCGTCATGGATCAATTTGCGATTCTAAACTAATAGAATGATTGAATGGACATTGATTGGGGATTTAATTTTGATGGATAGCTCTATCTGAAGGAATTGATGTGATTTTGTGGATCAAATTCATTTTCACAATCTCGAGTCCGAGAGTGGCCAAGTGTAAGTACAAGCGGCGGGGCTGAGTGAGTAAGGATTGGTCGGCTAAGCATTCGGCCAATTTTACTACTTTGTACTTGACAGCAAATTTTAAAACCCTTGACCTTTGGACCTCGGATTGGTCCATCGTCTACTATAAGGAAGTGGTAAGTCAATCAGTTTCTAGTGACAATTTGCATATTCTTCTTTATCCTAAACTTTCTCTTTCGGCGTTAGCTAATTTCCCCAATTATTTTCATAGATTGAGAAAAGTGGGAGCTGTTTGTTGCAATAATTGTCCCTGGACGTCAAGAAATGGAGCGGATAAAGGAGACGCTGAGCTCTGAAGAAGCTCGATCAGTAATCCATCAATGTGCTTATCTTACCGCCGCATTTCCTTTGGATTATGCAAAGACGCTCATGCAGGTTTAACAACAAATTAAATAAAATGAAAGAAAGAATTATTTATTTTGATCAATTTAATAGATTGGTTATGAGCCGTTCCCTCCGACTGAAGGGACGTTTATCTTTGGGAAACCATATTTGGCACTGCCAAACACTTTTCAGTACTGTGAGTTCAAGTTTGTTTATAAATTATGTCTATTATTAAATTAATATGCTAATTAAAAGACTTTATTATTTAGTAAAATACATTAAATCTGTGGATGGATTTTTTGGATGCTATCGAGGACTGGCACCTAGAATCTGCCAAAGTATCGTGTCTCAAGCAGTATATTCAAAAATCGCCTGTCGAAATCCCTTCATGGTTGATGGACAACAAAACAGACACAGTCGAGGGAGCAAAGAACAGATAAAACTGAGCTCCGCAAGATCGGGGGCCTATATCCGCGGTTCTCAAGTCGCAGATGATTTTAAGGGAGCGGTTAAAAACACTGGATGGGATATTTTATGCACTTCAGTCGCCACTGTTGCTTCACAGCCATTTTGTGTCATTGCAGTAAAGACCATGGCTCAATTTGTGGGTAGAGAGACAAAATACAATACAATATTTGATGCTATTCAAACGATTTTTAGAGAAGACGGCCTATTAGGTGAATACTTACTTTTTTAGTAATTTTAATTTTAATCCTTTTTGATTTTTAAATTGAATTTTTTCTTGAAGGGTTCTTCAAAGGAGTAGTTCCTCGTTTGGTTGGGGATGCTATTTACATTGTCTTGTCAGCAACGATGGTCTTTGGGTTAAGGAATTACCTATCTAAGGAAGCCAGAGGAACTCAACTTGAGTCTGCAACGTTTATGCTTGCTAATGTAATTTCTTAAAAATGATTTTTTGTGTGTGTGAAAAGTGTTTGATTTTTTAAATACCAACTTCTTTTCAAATTATAGGTTGTGTCCAGTTCCTACACTTATCAGTTTAACGTGGTCTCTAGCGTCATGATTGTAAATAATTCTCCTGGGCTTGCCGTTGGCCATTATCCATTCACGAAGCAGTACGATGGCTGGTATGAATGCTGGAAGGCTCTTGGGTCAATTAAACAACTGAAACGAGGTTCCTCAATAATTGGACGTTACTACAATGGCCCAACAATAGTTGTGAGTGGATCACGAAGACCCACTGGGTATTATTTTGGACCTCAGCATCCGCCTGGATTGGGATTCAAAGAAAATTGTTTTAATCCAGTATATCCTTCAATTCTCAAACCATCGTCTGCTTAAATATTGTATTTAAAAAATGTTTGACGTAGACGTTTTTCTATTCCTTGATTCATATTGTCAAATGGAAAACTCTTGATAAAGCCTTATTAAAGCCTTGCTCCAGATATAATAAAATGTATAACTCGATGAATTTGTTGTATACCTTGTTATATTACGCCATAGGCAACTTATTGAAATACTACACATTACATAATAGTGATCAATGATAAGCCTATAAAATTTTATAGTACGAGCAATATCATCATGCATGTAAGAGAATAAGCTTTTTTATTTTTCAAATAATGATTCACAATAATTGGCAATTGCATTTTAGAGACCAAGTATTGACAATGTCTCGAACTTGTTTCAAAAGTGCCATGAACTATACAATTCAGCAGATCGTTGGGGAATCGTCGACTTTGCATCGCACCCCTTTACTTCAGCAGATCTATTGATTAGGGTATCTAATTTTTGAAAATTATAAATCGATCTCAGTTTTAAATTTTTTATAACTTTAAAAAGATTGGATATGAACCATTTCCTCCTATTGAAAAACGCTCATTGTTTACATTTTATAACCCAGAACTTATGCTCCCTGGCTTACTCAAATATGGTAAAATTTAGAATATGGTTTCAAAACTAACAGAAATTAAATTCATTTACTAAACATTGTATAAAATCTCTAAAGGAAATTATGTTATAATTGCAGCACGTTATTTAGTTTATGCGGATGCTCCATTAGTTTACTCCCCATTTCCTCTTTCACTGACCGAAAAATTGATGAAGGCCTTTGTTCAATCCACTTTGGAGAAGCGATATAAAATGGAAGAACTTTCCCCTTCCGACACAATTGAACTTCATGATCAATTGGAACAACAAAACTTTGTCCAATTTTTCTGTACAAGGAGTAAATCGTTTTTAATTCAAATCGGGGTCACAATTTCGACGCATCCCATTCGAGTCATAATTGTTCGTTGTGTCGCTAGCTTTGTTGAGAAAGATGAAGGGTTCACGTGAGTTTTCTTTAATTAAATTTCTTTCCAAATACATTTTCATCGTATGTATGTATATTCATTTTTAGTACACCTTTGGCTTGTATTCTTACTACATGGAAAAATGAAGGAATATCAGGTTTAATTGAAGCAAATTATTAATGGATCTAAATTTTATAATTTAGCGTCTCTTCCGTAGGATTTTTCCGAGGTCTGGCTCCTAGACTGGTAGCAGATTTTGTTTTTGCTGCGTCTTCTGCAATGATTTATGCTTCAATAGTTCGTGGGGTCAGAGGACGCGCAGATTTATCAGAAGAACAATTTACTTTGTTTGAAAAAAGTGCAGTAATCTCATCCGAGGTACCAAAAAAATTTAAATAAAATACTTGAATGCTTTTGTAATGAAATGTCTTGTACGCATTTCAGTTCATCGCTAACAATTGGGCACAACAATATAGAAATGTATCCGACTTGTTAATTGTTAATGGAACCAGAGGACTTGCCATTGGAAATCCTCCTTATATTTCAGTATATAAAAGCTGGTTTGATTGTTGGACTAATATTCCAAATGAATTTCTGTACAAGAAAGTGTCAGTTTTTGACAGAAGTTACAAAGGGCCTCTGCAATTGTCTTCAACTGCTCAGAATGGGCATTTAATCCCAGCTTTGTCCGAACACTTTGGCCCCACACACGGTCTTGAAAAAGATGTCCAAACTATCCCTTTCCTCCTAACAGATTATTATGCAGTTGCCATTTCTAATAATAAGCCCAAAATCGCACCCAGTGAAAAATCCATTCGTTAATAATGGTGTTTTGTTATTGTTTTTATGAAATTCAATTTCTTTATTTAGCACCAAAATTAAAGAATATATCACAAATTGAATTATTGTCTTAAATAACCTGAAACGATATCAATCACAGATTTTCTTCCTCTGTGCCCACAATCAACATTATAAAACCAATCACAAGCTTTGGCTTCGTCATTCCACAAAAGAAGAGACGGACATTGAGACACTCTTTCAACTCCCCAAACACAGTAATAATATTTTCCACAATCGTAAGGATGTGCTTCAACGATTGCCAAACCGTCTCCGATGCTATTTGATTCCGTTCCAGGACATTTGAATCCCATTTTTATCTTCCTCTTGTTCAACAATGTTTTCTCCCCACCCTTTATGGACTGGTCTTCCGTCCTTAGAAATGACATGGATCGACTTTTTGACATCCCACTCGGCTGGATTTTTAGAGTTGAAGATGTGACCCAAGAAGAAGTGATCAAAACCAATAGCAATGCCATTACGGGAAGAGAGTAGAAGTTCTTCATCTTTGCTGCTCAGGTTTCTAAATAGCTAAAAATATAGTAATTGTAAAATTTTCAAAAAAAAAACGGCTTTACCTATCGTGAGATTAAAAGTGGAAGAAACTGACTCGTTTTCTGAAAGGTATTGAAAGTGAATGAGAAAAAATGTTTCAAGGGATGCTTTTTATACCCATCTTAATTCTGAACAGACGCCACATTCAAACAATAATGTGATTAGACTCCAAAATCAAATTGGGGAACTTAATTGCATAACGGTAATTAAATGTTAGTTTATTAAATTACTCGAAAGAAAAACGGGATAAACGGCACGAAAAAAGGTTCATTTATTGGGTGCGATTTCACGGATTTGTTAACACACCAAACACAGCAAGTGGCCGATTATTAAATGACAGAAAAAGACACGGAAGGAAACCTTTAAACCCAAAGTTTATGGCACCACTGTCAATCACCTTTCATCGCTAAAATGCATCAATAAGTCAAAAATAGACACAAAAAACCAAAATTGTTTTAAAAAGTTAACTTTTAATTTCTGAAGAATTTTGCATAAATATAGCATTATAGCCTAAACCTATCTTCAACAAAATACGAGAGCTAATTTATTTACTTGGTTTTGAAGACTTTTGAAAATTATTAAATAACGAGTCAAGATTTAAAAGCCCACTTTTTTCCTTGGTATACGTGGTTGAACTAATTTTAGGCTTTTTCTGACTATTTGGTGAAGGTTTGGACTTGTTAACAGCAGACAATTTCGTTTTAAGTTTTGCAGTGATGGGCGCCTGGTCTGGACATTTTTTGACCGTATCATGAGCACGATTAACTTTCTTGCTCATTGTCCTTTCGCTGTCAATTTGTTGAGGCTCAATTGGCTTGGCTGAAGACAACAAAGGTTTTGGGTTTTCCAACGTAGAGTTTGACAGAAGACTTGAGTTCCGTTTGGTCAGGCCAAGAGTAGATCTAAAATCTGTATAACAAACAAGATAAAATTAGACTTGAGCAAGTAAGACATGTATAATAAGTATCAATATTTTTTTTATACCGGTAAGCTTTTTATCGCGATAAAATGAAGGATCATCAGAATCTTCAGAACTATTTTCATCACTGCTTTTTTGTTTTTCTTTGCTTATTTTTGGTTTTGGAATTAGAGAAGATTTGAAATCATTTGCTAAAGTTGGAAGTTTTCTTCCAGTTTTTATAGGAGGACCTTTACCAGAACCGGAATGTGTTTCATCATCTTCTAAATCTTCTTCACTATTGCTTGAAGACGAGTCTGCAGAACTTATTTTTCTTTGTTTCGAGTAGGTTTGTTGAAATTTAGTTTTGGGAGGTTCCTCGACCATTTTATTTTGGCTGGTAACTTGATTTTGTGAATTTTCATCATGAGTGTCACTATCGCTTGAATCAGAATCTGAAGAAGATGGACATTTTCTTTTAACCACCCAATTTTGTTTCAAATTATCATCCGTGGGGGATTTCAATGATTTCATTTTGAATTTCTTTTGATTCTCATTCAACATTTCGTTTTCAAAAAATGTTGGACTTTTCCTGTGAACAGAAGCTGTGTATTCGGCCTCTGATTTTTCGATGACGGCGTCATCGGCCATAGCATAGTGTTCATCTTCAGAAAAGCTCTCTTGGGATTTACTAATGTGCTTGGATATTTCAACATTTTTCTTCTTTTTGATTACTTTGGATGGTTTCTTCTTATTTAAATTTAAACCGGATTCGGATTCCTCGTCATTACTGCTAGAATCCTGGATGTATGATGGGCTACTTGACGTTGGGATACAAATAGACTTGAATTTTTTGCCTTCCGTTAGTGGACCAAAATTCAGACGACGCTTTGCAGAAGTGATCTTGTCTTTTGATTCTTGCAATGGAAGTATAGGAGAGAGCTCTGAAATTGGTGCCAGGTCTTGATATTTTTTGACCGTATCATGAGTACGATTAACTTTCTTGCTCATTGACCCTTCGCTGTCAAATTGTTGAGTCTCACTTGGCTTAACTGAAGATACCCATGAAAGTTTTGGATTTTCCAACGCCGAGTTTGACAAACTAGAGTTCCGTTTGGACCGGCCAAGATGGGAATTAATATCTGTATAACAAAAGAGACAAAGTTAGAAACATGCTATTAACTATTTTTGTCAATATTTTTCATACCGGTAAGCTTCTTATCCTTATATTGAGAGGGACTATCAGAATCTTCGCTTTCACTGATTTCTTGTTTTTCTTTGTGTACTTTTGCCTTTGGAATTAGAGAATCGTCTGCTGGTATTTTTCTCCCAGCAAAAGGAACTTGGCCACAATGCGTTTCTTCGTCTTCACTATCGCTTGAAGACGAGTCTGAAGAAATTATTTTTCTTTTATTCGAGTAAGTTGTTTGTTGAAATTTAGTTTTGGGAGGTTCCTGGGCTATTATATTTTGGCTGGTAGCTTGACCGTTTGAGATTTTATCATCTGGGTCATTATCGCTTGAATCGGAATCTGAGGAAGATGGATATTTCCTTTTAATCACATAATTTTGTTGCAAAATATCATCAGTGGGAGAATTCATTTTGGGCTCCTTTTGATTCTCATTAAACATATCGTTATTTTCGTTTTGTTGGACTTGTTGGACTACAAAAAATGTTGGACTTTTCCTGTGTACAGAAGCTGTGTATTCGGCCTCTGATTTTTCGATGACGGCGTCATCGGCCATAGCATAGTGTTCATCTTCAGAAAA
>JAQIXN010001626.1:0-16559 GCA_034698145.1 Proisotoma minuta
AAAAACGCACAAAGATTCCGAAAATCGTAAATTTAAGAAGATCCGAGTTCATCCTGCCAAGATATGGACCAAAAAAGCCAAAAATCGGGTTAAAAAATACATCAAAAATCTGGATTTTACATGCAGTTTCCTACAAGTGTCTACTTATATAGGATCGATTCTTTATTTGTAAGAGAAAAAGTTCAAAACGTTGTCCATTTTTTCTCTTGAAAATTCACAGTTTAGGAGTTTTCATTTTTGCTGTTATTAGAAAGAATATCCAGGATGTCAAATTAGTGGAGACGTATCAAATGTTTCATTTTCATTCTGAGGCAGTAAAAACATTCCAAAAGCTATATATGGATTCCGTATTTTTATATCAAATCTGGAATGAACAATGGAATTGTAAACTCAGAAAAACCGTTGTACGATAATATTGATAAAAACTTGTTCAATTTATACCAAGCTATCTTTTGGAACAAGAAACTTGAATTAAGCGACATTATTATTCATTAAAAATATTTACAATTTTAATTGTATTTGTTCACAAGCCACTAAAAAACTTCCGCTAATAAAAATTTGAATGTGCACATGAAAAAAGATTTTATGGAAAATGCAAAAATCCAATTTCCAATGACACAATTCCCCTTATAACCATAAAAAGTATAGAAATAGCGAATTTAAGGATTCAAGCAATTTCAAAAAAATGTGCTAATGCTACTTTTTTAAATTGCTTTTCAAATGCACAGCCAGTTAGTATTTGAAATAATTTTTGAAATTAAAAAAAAATAATTATATAAATATTTCAATTCTTTTTTAATCATTTTCAAGAATAGAATAAAATATAGAACTATAGAATATTGCATCTCTTGATAAAGGAACAAAAAGTTTGCAATAAATGCATAAAATAACTGAATGTGACAGAATATTCAATGGATCTTTTTAAAAAAACTTGTACACGGCTTTTTATTTATAATTCCTAAAATTGTTGCTAGAAAATTCACTGGCTATACGAGTTTATTTTTAACATTCAAACACTGATTGTATTATTAAAAAAATATTTTAAACAAATTAAAAATCACATAGTTTCAAGTACAAACTAAAAATTCCACTTGATCCTTGTTGCATTTATATTCCCTGCCCCCAAAACCATAAAATGCCCCTCCGGCACTTTCCTGCCATTTCCCCGGCATCCAATTCTTCCCATTCCAACATTTTACAATATACAACGTTTCCCTGGATGCCGTTCTGCCCCCTCGAATTGCCCCTTGGGGAAGTGAGCCCCCCTTTACCCATCTGAGGGGATTATTATAAGGATTTGTAAGCACTTCAATTTCATTATTGCTAGGAATTTTCACATGCTCCCCTCCTCCATAAGATACATCACAATTTTTTGAAGCGGTGTGGAACTTTCCGGGGATGATGTCTCCTTGGTGATAAGCCCTGCAGCCGTAGAGACGAGTGCCATCAGATTCAGAGCCAATTTCAACCATTTTGGAAGAACTTGTGAGAGATTTTTGGTTGACGTATCGATAGCCCAAACAATCTATAAAAAATGAGCAAACATGGTGGAAATACCGTGGTTTTAAATTCTATTAAATCATTCCTAAAACCAATTTAAAATGTATGTGCTCAAAACAACAAATGCCAGTTTTGGTAATTTTTTTAAATGATTTGTTACGGATAATTTTGGAACCCGTATTTAAGAAAAATACGACGGTTTGACTTGCGGATATTCAAAATTGCCAAAAACTACCAAAAACCTATACATTGCGGCTAGAAATTTGACCCACCATTTTTACACCCATAAATCTCATTAAGCAGCTCAATATCTAGGACGGAAAGAGGCCCACCACTCCCACATTTTGTAACTCCCGGCTGTTTGGGCAAATAGCATCCATTGTAACACTCCCCCTCATAGTGCTCCAGACTAACATAGTCATACAATTTATGCAGACCATTGGTCAAACCATCCTTCCCTGGCGGACTGCACTTGGAACTGTCAAAACCGATCCATTTGTCCCGATCCTGTCTCGTCATTTCGTGACCGAGACAAAGGGAGTGACCCAGCTCGTGCGTCATCACCCCCGCATTTACACAAGAGCCCCCGAATTTTGCCCAAGTGGATCCTTTGGAAGGGGCACACATTTGGGCAAGACCACAAACCCCTGCGTCATAAAGAATATCCAACCAATAGGAATTCGAGTTTGTTTTAGGGACGAAACGGATGCAGGTGTTTTTGTGAAAATTGTTGATGGCCTCTGCGACCTTTGTCCGCATTTCTGGTGTGAATTTGGCGTCAAGGGTGTAAGGGACTATGGCATTTGGCCAAAGGTTGTTGCCCACTCCGGCCCTTGTAAGGGTTTTGGCGTTGACCATGTCGTCATTTTGAAGGAGGGCTAACGACGATGAATCGTTTGTGTAAATTGTTGATCCATCTGCGACTGTTAGTTCCTGTTCAGTTAAATAGTTGGGAAGATTAGCTGAAAAAATAAAAAAAGATGTACATTACTTTTGGGTTTTATGAATTTCTAGATCGAAAAATTCCTAATTCCAAAATACTTATTTCATGGTTTTGGGGATTTTAAAAAGTAGGTGGCGATAGTAAAAACCAGTTTTTTTGAAACCCCGCGAAATTTAAAAATACAAGATTTATTTACCCTTTCCAAGCCCCGAGTTTAGAATCGCTAGGCTTATTATAAAGAATTTAAATCCCATTTTTGTCTCTTTTGTCGAAGTAAATTATTGAATGATTAACATTGTCAAAATCCCACACATTTTATATCCTCCCATTCTCGCAAATATCAATGATATCTGTTGCCTTACTTGGAAAATGATTCATGATTAATGATAAGCAGAAATATCACAAAAGCCAACAATTGAACCATGTGCAGAGATACATAAATTAGTTGCTGTCAATATTTATTTTCTGCCTTAATTTCGCTATTAATAATAACCACAAACAACTCGTGCAGATGTAAACATTTTCTGGAAATTATAATGCCTTTAGTAAAATAAATAATGCATAAATATGTCATACATTTGTCTGTTCAATCAACTGATTAATTAAATATTGTAGAAATTAATTAGCAAAATTACAGACAAAAATTGGGATATTTAATCGGATTTTTTATTTTGTCCAATTATAAATTTAGAATAAGCATATTTTTAAAGATATTTCAATGCGGGTGCAATCAACGCTTTGGCCCATTCTCTGTCCTCATTGCTTACAACCGACCTTTTAAATCTGGATTTTTCATCCTCCTCTGAAATTGAATTTTCATCTGCGTCCGGCTGACAACTGCATATTTTGCCTTCGAACAGGGCCTTAACTAAGGACTCTGTTGTGACCGTTGCTCTGGTTTTAATAGCATATAAAATCATGGCTTCCAAATTGCAGGCAGTGCCATTTAAAGTGGACATGCAGCTGGTGCCATCTACACATTCGGCGTAAGAACGGCTCCTTGATTCCGGCCCAATTAAAAAATCCTTTGTGCTGCAATAACTCCCTTCTTTCCATTGACAACGAAAGGATCCATCGTCATCTCTTACAACTTCGTATTCCGAGCTCACATTTAGGCCTGGATACAACACCTGAAATTGATTTAGAAATTAAAAGCATTCCCGAAGCGCAAGTCGATTTCGGTATAAATTCGGAGGGAAAACGTAGCATTGATATGGTCCGAAAGCTAAGGGTTGGTTCGAATGATAAACAAGCGGAATTTGGCATTTAGGGTCGAAATTTTAGCGTCTCTGGTTTTGAAGCCTTTGGTTTGTTTAATCTCTTCCAGTTTCAAATCAGATTTTTAAAATGCCCGGACTTAGGGACAAAGTTTCAAACTTTTTATAAGCCGACAGACGAACAGACAGGGGAATCACGCATTAACCCTTGCGGCCTAAAAATTAACTACTTGTGTTCTCAATTTTTCTCACCTTTTTAGAAGAATCCCCACAAACACATCGCTCGCTCTCTTCATCGCATGTGAATTGCTCCAAAATGTTGCAAAGCCTTCTTTTATTTACAATTACATCATATTCAAATTCCACGGTGTCTTCTATGAAGGAAGAATTTGACGAATTCGAATCCATGTTCAATGTTTCCCGGACAAACTTCTGTCTGAGGACTTCATTGTCCCAAGAACATTCGTCGTTATATTTCAACGCCGTTACAAGATTGGAATATCTTTCGACATCTGTCGCCACAGATAATGCGACATTTAATCCCAAGATAGAAAGGAATGTGGCAAAATACTTCATTTTCAAAGCTGCATTCAAACTGAAGATTGGCAAGAAAATTTAGTTTCTTTATATAGTATTTTACAGGTAAAAAAATATTCTAATTGGGTTGCTAATTACTTTCATGAAGATTTCAGCTTCAACCAGTTATTAAATCAACAAGGATCTTAATTATATTTAGTTCCAGTCAAGAATGTGCTAATATTTGTAATTATACCCTCTGGAAATTTGCTTTTAGTTCTGAGAATTAATTAATTAAGTAAGTTTCTTTTCATCTTCGTCTTTTACAGATTTATTCAAATCAATTTAAACCATAAGTATTAATATTTATATTTTTTTGTTTTGGGTAGTATAAATAATTATCTCAAAGGTGGAATTGATGCTAAATGAAGTTTAAGTTGTAAGTTGTTTATTTTGCAGCTAATGAAAACGGGTTTAAAAATAGATGCTGTAATTTTAATTTTGGAGAATTTTTGAGAAAGCAAGCAAGATTTTTATAGATTTATAAAAGAAAATGTGAATGTATCGAATTCTTTTTAAACTCCAAAAATGCCGATTAACATTACAGATTATCATTTTTTTTAAATTGCAGTTGCTGCAAAACAAAAAGCCAATAATTTTTGCAAATCCATTTTTATTTGCCAAACAAAATTTTAATAATACTTTAAAACATGATTCAAAAATATTTCAACGCAGTCGCAATTACCCCCTTGGCCCATTCTCTATCCCCATCCCCAATGTTTTCTCCAACCGACCTTTTAACCCTGGAATCAGTGGCGTAACCACCCGAACCATAATTATTTGCCACATTTCCCTGACAGCTGCAAATTGATCCATCAGCAACCCTTTTTGCCATCCATTCCCCTGTAGCATTGGCCTTGCTTTTTAAAGCATAATCCATCAAAAGATCCACACTACAGCCATTTTCATTTGAAGAAGTTGACATGCAACTAGTGCCATCTACGCATTTTTGATATATTTTCTCTTTTGCCACATTCTTCAATTGCGGCATCAGCTCTCTAATCATGTCGTCCGTCATGCAGAAGCTGCCTTCTTTCCATTCACAGCGATATATTCCACCCTCGTCTTTTACAACTTCGTATTCCGAGCTCAAATTAAAGGCTGGGAACAGTATCTGAAATTTATAAAAACGCGGTAAAAATCTAAGACACTTAACTTTAGTTAAGAAATCTAGGCAAACTTATCGTTAACCTATTATGCTTATCGTTAAGCTAAATCTGGATGAGCTAAATTTATTCAAATTCAAAATATGCAAAAAGGCGGCAATTTGATGCTTCCTAATTTGTGACTATGGACATGATAACTGATTTTAACAAAAATCCAATATCAAAAAAGTTTTCGCGCTCGAATGGACGCGGGAATTTATATTTAGTCGTCCTAGAATTTTAAAGAATAAGTAAAAATAGTTGAACTGGACCTTAGATGTCAGGTCGAACGTTTTTTACCCCGATTTTAACTTCATTTTGAAAATTTTCATCGTTTTGTAAGATTAATTCTTCAGTCAATAGTTGGCTTAATCCATCAATAAATGAATATGTGAAATTTTCTCAAGAATTTTCCTGAAATTTGGAAGTTATAAAAAATGCTTTGCTACCTTTTTACCGACTTCCCCGCAAACACAACGCTCCGTTTCCTTGTCGCATATAAATTGTTCTAAAGCATTGCAAAGCTTTTTTTCATTCACCACAACATCCGTGAAATATTCGGCCGCGGCTTCAGAATCCACGGATCCACTTTCCAAAAGTTTCCGACTAAAATTTTGTCTCTCGGCTTCAAATTTCCAAGAACACCTGTCGTTGAATTTTAACGCCGTTGTTAAACTTAAGTATTCTTTTAATGTTCTGTCAAACGTTAGCTCTTCACAAGAAACGAAGAAAATAAACAAATCGATGCAAAAAAGAAAAATTGGGTAAATCTTCATTTTTATTTGGCGTTGAGATAATGTACAAGATGTATCTTAATTTGTTGTATAAAATGAAATGATGGCTAAAACTATATTTCAATTTTTCTTAAATAGGATTTTGTCTCAATTACCTAGGTAGCTAAATAATTACGTAATTAGATAGATAATTATGTATTTATGTAGATACCTCAAAAATAGTATGCTGTTAATTAATTACATGAAGATTCATCTTTGGATTCATATCTAATATGTAAACTTTTAAGTGATGGGTTAAGAAGGGTTTTGAAGTTTTTTCTCAGAATTTTGTAAATTATTAGGTATGTGCTAATAGCACTAATTTTATCTGTGTTCGTTACAAATTAGTTTCATGACAGATTTTTTTAAGATCCACTTTTTCGTTCTTTTTAGACTTCCAAGGATAAATTAGTAACTTGTTAGTTTTTTTACTATCATTAGTATTCATTAGGTCATCATTTTTTTCAAAAAGCGGGAAAAGTTAAGATTGCAGTTTGTTAAATCAGTCAATTAAAATATAGGGAATTAAATATAACAAAAAAAGAATAGAGCAATTTAAGAATAACGGATACAAAAAGAAATTTAAAAGTATAGCAATATTTTTTACTTTGATTTTTAGCGAGTGCTGGTCATCATTCAAAAAACGAACGCAAACACATTTTTAATAGGAAAGATACACAAAAGTACATCTAATTAGTTGCTAATTTTACATTTTTAAACCTCCTTCATACTCAATGTTTAATTTTGCCAAAAAATGCCAAAATTATTGCCAAATGATAAAAATCTAAATTCTTAAACAAAGGTAATTTATACCTAACATAATCTTTAATTTCACCGCCAAATGCTATTATTATCCAATTTCCAATAACAAGCCACAAGCTATTTAACTTTTATTCTAAAAAGAAAAAAATGCATCCACTAAAAAATATCTATAATATAGATTCTATATTAACAATCAATTTAAAGAGCCCAAACTATTTTCCCATCCTCTCCCAACTTGACTTTGTCCCTAACAAGAAGTTCTAAGGCTTCGGGATAAGCTTTATGCTCGGCAGCTTTTACCCGCTCTTCCAACTCTTCCAAAGTGTCACCAACCTTTACTTTAACCGTTTCCTGACAAATTATTGGCCCGGCGTCTACCTCTGCCTGCAAATATTTTTAATTGTTGTAAAGGTTTCAAAATTTTACAGTTTATTACCTCTACAAAATGGACAGTACACCCACTGACCCTGACCCCCGATTTCAACACTTGTTGATGGGCATTGACCCCCTTAAAACTTGGCAGAAGGGCGGGATGGATGTTGACCAACCTCCCTCGATAACTGTTGACGAAGACGGGGCTTAGAATTCGCATAAATCCAGCCAGCAACACAAACTCAACGTTTGCAGCCTCCAACGACACCAATAGCTTCGAGTCGAATTCTTCTCGGGATTTTTTTAAATGAGATATGACTTTTGTTGGGATTCCCGCCTTTTCCGCTCTTTTGAGTCCTTCAACCCCCTCATTGTTGGAAATGACGAGGACCAATTCAGCAAGACTGCCGATTGTGGGGTCAGTCACGTGGTCAATGAGCGCCTGGAGATTTGTCCCGCTACCAGAAATTAGGACGCCGACACGACGCTTTTGGCGCAGGGCGGCAAATTCCAGGTGTGGCTTCATTCCGGGAGCGATGGCATTTGCAAAGTTTTTCACTTGTACTCGAGCCGCATCTGAAAAGAATAACAGTAAAATTTACCATGAATTATAAAGAATCATTAATTTTAATTTTTAGATTAATTAACCTCCTTTCAAACTTCTCACTTTTCCAACCTCAAAAGTTTCATCTTTGATCATGCTGCGGACATTTTCGACATCTCCAGGAGACACAATCATAACTGCACCCAACCCACAGTTAAATGTCCTCAACATTTCTCCCTCGGACATTCCCCCTGCCGCCACAATCCAGGGGAAAATTGGGGGAATTGGCCAGCTATTAGCGTCCAACTCAACGCCCAATTGGTCGGGGAGACAACGAGGAATATTTTCCGTGAGGCCTCCTCCCGTGATGTGCGCAAATGCTTTGACGCGCCCAGATCGCAAGGCGTCAAGTACGGACCTCACGTAAATTTTTGTTGGAGTCAATAAAGCCCTTCCTGTATTTAAAAAAATATACATTTCTCCTACAAATCTTAAAAAAATTACCAAGCGTCTCATTTTCTGAAAAAGGGCAGGGGTCTGTATATTTCAAATCGTTTTTCTCAACAATTTTTCGGATAAGGGAAAATCCGTTGGAATGTGCTCCTGAAGAAGAGAGACCGATGATCAAGTCTCCATCTTCAATTTTGTCCTTGAGCGGCAATTTCTTCCCCCGCTCAACTGCACCCACCGCAAAACCAGCGAGGTCGTAAGTTTTTCCCATATAGACGCCAGGCATTTCCGCAGTTTCACCACCTAAGATATAATTTATTATTTTTTTTAAACTGGTCGTTTATGACCTAATATTTAATTGAACGCTGACCGATTAAGGCACATCCCGCTTGGCGACATCCTTCAGCAACCCCAATAAGAATTTTGACTGCCGTCTCATTTCTCAACTTTCCACAGGCGTAGTAATCCAAGAAAAACAAAGGTTCGGCGGCATGCGCCAAAATGTCGTTGACGCACATGGCCACCAGGTCAATCCCCACAGTCTCGGGAATGTCACAAGCCTCTGCAATCTAAAGTTTAAATTGCATGAGCGATGCATTTTTTAAACTTGTCTAAAGTCAAACTTACCACAATTTTTGTCCCGACCCCATCGGTGCCTGACACGAGAAGAGGGTCTTTATATCCTGCGCTTGCGAGGTCAAAGAAAGCCCCAAAGCCCCCGATTCCATCAACCCAACCTGACCTCTTGGTTGTATCCACAAGAGCTTTGATGTTCTGGACAAAATTGTCACCGGCTTGGATGTCCACTCCAGAGCTCCGATACGTCATTTTACCGCGCATTAGAAGCGAGCGAGCTATTCCTTTTTGTGCTATATCAGTTCGGAATTGTGCCCCTTGGAATTTTATTGTGGTAGCGGCTTGGAGCGCTTTTGCAGCGGCGATGGCCAGTTCTTCAGCTAGCGCTACGGCAATCAAGACGCGACCACCGGAGGTCACCAGTTTCCCTGTTTCGCTGCGTTTTGTACCAGCCTAGAATTTACGAATCAAACATCCATATTATTAGTTATATTTTGCACTTACTTTACTACATTCCTTTTGCAATGTTCTAAAGCTATATTCTTGGTTCTTGGACATAAGATTTTCAAAAACCAATAGTTCAATGCTTGTTGCATATATGTATACAAATTTTTCACTTTCTACCCCCCCCCCCCCGAGTGGGGACAGCCACCATACAAATTGGGGCAATATAAGATTACAAATACATACCTGAAAGACCATGTGGCCTGGTTGGCCGCTGACCGACTCCAAATTCATGATTTCCTCGCCCTTGGCGTAAGATCCTGGATAACCTTCGGAGGCCATCACAACTCCCACCGCGTAAGTGTTTGGAAGCCAGCGCATCTCGTGTTTTTCTAGGTTCCCGTTTACACACGCTACAAACACATCAAAAAGATCTGATCCTAATAGGGGAAGAATGACCTGGGTCTCGGGGTCACCGAAACGACAATTGAACTCCAGAACTTTGGGCCCATCTTTGGTTATCATGAGGCCAGCATAGAGGACACCGCAGTAACGGACACTGAAATTTAGGTAACATTTTAACAATTTAGTGATTTTTGACTATTTTCAATGAATTGTTTTCAGTTAAAACAAACTCACCCCTCATTTCTCAACTCGGTCACTGTCTTTTTCAGAATCTGCTTTTTTACAATCTCCAAATCGCCCGGGGACAACAATGGGCAGGGACAATATGCCCCCATGCCCCCCGTATTTGGACCCGCGTCGCCATCCTTCAGTCGCTTGTGGTCCTGCGCAGGCGCCATCAAAGCCACCGAATTCCCATCGCTAAACGCCAACACGGACTCCCTCCAACAATTCTTCCACTACAATTATTTCGGAGGCCTGTCCAAATGAGCCCGCGATCAAGTCGACCGCTGCGCATGCCTCGCGCGAATTTCCCGCCACGATTACACCCTTTCCTGCTGCAAGCCCAGAAGCTTTTACGACGAGCAGGCCATGGCGCAGACTCTATGAAAACCTTGGCGTCAGCAGGCTTGTTAAAGGATTTCCAGCGAGCTGTAGGAATCTCGTGGCGCTCCATAAACGCTTTGGAAAAATGTTTGGAAGCTTCAATTTGAGCGGCGGCGCGACAGGGGCCAAATACAGGAATGTCATGTCCGTTTAGTTCGTCCACAATGCCTAGGGAAAGGGGATCTTCAGGGCCGATTATGACCAAGTCGATTTTGTTGGTGAGACAATATTTGGCAACCTCGCTAAAGTCCGCAATGTCCAAATTGATTGGCGTCGCTTTATCAATGGAAAATATTCCGCCATTTCCAGGAGCTACAAAAACACGAACCACCTGCAAAATAATATTTATCAACTTTGCAATCAATGTTAAAATTCGGATAAATTCTTAATCTTGGCGGCAATTGATAAAATTATGAAAAATTTAAAAACCTCCTTCAAGTCTCACTTAATGCTGAATTTTCCCGCCAAATTTTAAAACTAGTCTAATTTTTTAAATCTTCCTTCATCCTAATTTTGCCTCAAATATCTTATGCCTTACCTTTGGGGACTGTGCGAGTTTCCAAGCGATGGCGTGCTCTCTGCCCCCACTCCCAACCAACAACAGCCTGTAGCTGCTCTTTCCCTCATCCACCTTTGGAAGCTGTTCAAACACCACCATCTTGATAATTTTCAAATTGTTAGAACGAAAGGAATTGGCAACGAGAATTTTTTCCACCCTCAAAAAATTTATTTCAAATTAGTAACAATACCAAAAAAACGCAATTGTCAACCAAGTTTAGATAAATATCAAAAATATGGTTTGCTCAAGGGCGACTACTCTAATGAAGAAGTTTAGGACTAAAATTTACCTTTCATTTTTGGGGGCTAAATTTAGATTTCTTGGAAAAAAGCCTTTCTTGAGTTTTATTGCGCATATTCTTCAACCTTTGCTATAAAAAGGGCTCAACAAAATGAATATACCCTCAAAATGCTAAAATTATTCCAAATTCTTAAACCTCCCTCGCCCAGTGATAGCATTTCCCCAAAGCCAGAAATTCTGATTGCTTTCATACTTTGCATACATGTTCCCTAGAAAGGTCCACATAAAAAACGAAAAACCCCGGAAAAATTATTTGGCGGCGCTAGAGCGCTCAATAGCTTCCATTTGGCGCATTTAGCGCAAGTTTCTAGTTACTTTTAGACCAAATTTAGGTTTCTTTTGGTTAGCAAATTTAAAGAGGAGATTCATGCGACACGTAATCATTCATATTTTGCAAAAAAAAATACAAAAACCGATAACAATTTTTAATTTATTTATCCCTTTATAATGAATGAAAACTCAAAATATATCTTTGCACTAATCCAAAAAGGAGTCCGAGCTTTTCCCTTTGCAAGCCTTCTGAAATTCCTTCTCCAAGCAATTGGTGATTTTTGAAGCCCACTCACATTTAGTCTCTCCAGGGGCTGGCTTGTCTGCATCCGCGGGAACTGCAAAATAAAAAACACAATGGGTATTTTAAACGGATAAAAAATTTGCAAAAAAATCATTTGAACTTTAGCACATTACAAACATTTTAAAGGTCACATTAAAATATTTAAAAGCCTTGAACAATTTCGTCAAGCTCAGTAAAAAAAACTTACGGCCATTTCCGCAAACTTCGATTCCTTTTATTAATTTTTCCGATGCTTTTTGATTTTTTTCACTGAGCTCCAATTTTTTGGATTCCTTCCTGATATATCCCATGTTCACCTGGGAAAAAAATCTATTGTGAATTTCCATACTTTGCAAACTCGCAATTTTAATGTCAAAAGATTTGAAAAAAAACACCTTGAAGTTTTTACCTTGTTTTTCTTAACAATGGATCCATCCTTGTAAGTGTAAGCCAAACAGGCAACAAAGCACTAAAATAAATTAAAACAAGTTCGCCTTATTTTAATCAATAATTAATAATTAAACCATTTGACCCAGAGTTCGACGGATAAAAAAGCAATTTAAATGTTTTTTTTTGCAAAAAAAAACGCTTTTTTGCTTATCAAATTTTCAATGCCTTTTTACTTTTTTGCTGGATTACCATCAGCGCCGTCAGCGCCGTCATTGGAGTTCTTATGGAATTACTGTAAGGTGACGCCACTTGCAATCTAGCAAAAAAGCAATAAAGCAAAAAGCAACTTTTTCGAGGTGCTTTTTTGCATTTTAGCAAACTCTGAGTTGGTCGCTTACATCATCTTCATAAGAGACGCAAGCGACTCCCGCGACGAGGGCGTCGGCGAGCCAATCAGGGGGCAGCGTCACATATTCTCCGTTGCACGTTTGATGTTCTTCGATTTCTTTCTTGATGTCCACTTTCTTCCCAACCTAATAAATATGCGAATGTGTATATTAAAAGATATTTTATTTGAAATTTCTATGGAAATTTTAACAATTAGAAAATAAGTGAATATAATATTGTCCAGCAAAAAATCCAAACAAAAAAAACCTAAAAGGAATTTTGCAATGAAACCCGAGATTTTTGAAAACCAAATATTGGTCCATGGTCAATTTTAAAATATTTATTTGCCAATTTTAAATGGCGAACTATTTTAACCAAAAACTTACAGCTTGTTGGACGAAGCAGAGTCCGCAAATTAGAAAGATGTGGAAGATGTACATTTTATAAAATTGTCGCTAAAAGTTGTCCTAAAAGTTGTCGCTGAATTTTTTAAGAAACAAAATGTATTTGCCAGTTGCTTGGTAACTAACAATTTTAAACGTTAAATATTATGACGCAGAAAACCTTTACATTCTTTGAATTTGACTGAATTTTATGTTGCATTGTGTCAATAATTATATAATTACAATTTGCTGCATTGTTCAAAACAAAATCATTAAAACCTTAAAAGGTTAGTGTTGGTAGAGTGTATAACTTTAACAATAAAGTGTAATTAATAAAAGAATATGTTTGTAGACATTCTTATTTTGCATTTATTCCCAACATGATTTGCATCCCGTTGACGTTATCCCATGTAATATAATATAAAAAAACATTTTAGATACATAATTGGACAGCTATTAAATTTCTTGGGGGGTCGTCTGTCTGTCCCCGATTTTCTCCCATATTTAAGTTCATTAAATAACAAAAGATCCTATTATTCCTATTTAAGTAACTACACATCTTTAATTATTTAAGGATCGTTAATTATTAGCTCGCCATACCTGGAAAGCTATTGCTTTTTTCCGTCCGTCCGTCCGTCACGGGCCACTTTGCCCTTTTCCTCTAATCTAAGAAATTGACAATTGGTTAGATTTTTGTGCCCGGGAAGCTTAATTTAGGCTTGTATTTTTTAATTTGCAGCGGCAATAAACTGAGGAGGTGTCTCTTGCCGCTTACCATGATTGTGATTTAACTGATACTAGAAGACCCTGCGGTCTCTGCCCGCAAATGTAGAAACAGTCAGTTTAAATATTTCATAATTTTATCCGTGTAGAAAAATGCATGTTTGCATGAAATCTAAACAAAGAGAGAGAAAAATTAGTGAATTGAGCAGCAGTGGGACTGCTACCCGGAGAAAAAAAAGTTTCAAACAAATTTCCCCGCTTGGTTTTATATAGAAAGATATCATGAATGATTTGTCGAATTTTGACACCGCTATTATCGCTTTCCAATTTCTAGAATCCTTTAACATTAAGAAGATCTATTCACTTGAATCAGATTTAGATTTTGTTTCCCGTCTTAAAATATTTTTTGGGAAAACGACTTGAAGATTATTTAAACATTTTTGAGAAAAAAAATATAAAATATATTCAATTTTATTTTGGACTTGTGTGTCATAAAGAAATTGTGAATTTTTTTTTATTACAGCATTTACAGCTAAATAAAATTTTACGTATAAAAAAAATGGTGTCCAAGATAAACAATCGTACTTGTGCATTTTCGACGCAGAGCAAACAATCTTAAAATATTTGGCATCCATTAATCCATCTTGTCAAAACCAAAAACAAAACATTAAGTCGACAAATTCTATTTTAATAGTTTAACTCTAATATCGGATTAAAATATTCTTACAATTCTTATTCCATTACTTAATTTTTTCTCTATAATTAAGTTGGATATTTTAAATTACGAATGTTAATCTATAATTGTAGGAATAGTAAGATCTATTTTTAATTTATAGCCCAGACAAATTTTAAAAATAAAATTCTGGCTTCAAAGTTTGCAAACGAGTTTATGTTCTTTTAAAGATAAAATTAAATCTTATTCAGTAATAATGAGATTTAAATTTAGATTACAAATTTTAAATTACTACATAGAGTTTGAATAAAACATATGGGACATTCTTATTAGAAAAACATAGGAAACAGAGATTAGATAAATTAAAGCAAGAAATTTTGATTATCGGTCAACTTTATTCGTTAGAGTTTTCCAAATAAATTTAAAAACTTTGCTTTTAATTTTGGTATGGAATTAGATTAGCAAGGAAACGATTAAAATGCTTGTTTTAATTGGCTCCTTTTTATGCTCATAAATTAAATATAAAGCTTTTAAAATCTATGGTCTAAAGGGCCCCAAATTTTAAAAATTAAAAATCTGGCTTCTAAGTTAATCAAATATACGCTAACGGTTATAATTTCAAATTTAAAATGTTCCCAATATTTGGGGCCAGGAAACTTACAAAATATTTCCAACTAACTGAAGATGAAAACAACTTTTTGAATATATTTGCATCCTTAAATCATTTCATTAGAACCACCCTTAGAAATTGAGATCAAAATTATTTGATAAATAATTTTGAATACTAATGCAGAGCACTCCAGAAAAAATAATATTTGACATTAAAATCTGAGTCAATATTATTGACAACGCTATGGATTGTTTGAAGGAAAGTAGTTATCTCAATAAGTTAAAAAAATAAAAGCTGGAAACACTTTGACACCTACAAAAGAGGATCCCAGATTGGAAACAATCATCCTGCAGATGTCCCGTTTTATCAAAAGAATACATTTGCAAACATATTCTTGGACTTGAGTCAAGTCACTTGACATGTACAGGGTCACCAGAAATAAACGTTTAAGAGAATGAATTTCTCGAATTTTAAGTGGTCGAAAATTGAAAGTTTCCAGGTTACAACAAAATTTCGTCCAATTAAAATTGGAGAATTTTTTCAATTGAACGTTTATTTCTGGTGGCCTTGTTTTATTTTTCCACTATATGGAGTGTATTATAGTTTAGGAAGTTTGGAATTTGAAGAAAACCTAAGCTTGGAATTCTAATTGAAAGAAGATACAACAAAGTTTTCCAAAATGCATTGTTTTCAAGCAGGATAAGTGTTATCCTGGAAGTATTGGTTTATTCCGAATTGTACAGTATTGTACTATTAGCAATAAAATACGATGTGTGTATTCTATTTAAATACTGATATTCGTCTTTAGAATTAATTTTATAAAGTGGTTCGTTTAAAGTAAACTTTTAAGGGAATTTATACAAATATATACGTTTACAAAGCAAGCACTATAGTTGCATATTTTTTGTCTTGACACAAAACAATTAATTAAAAAAGATTCGTCTACTTAGATAAATGAATTTCATGAAAAGTGGATACGTGACAAAAGTAAAGCTAGTCATATCCATATGTATGATTTGGTTTATCTTAACTATTTAGTTTATCTGACCTGTGAGCGTAGCCCATTTATTCAGCCATCAAATTCCATCATGGAATTTCCTGTGATCCTTAATTTAAAAGTTTATAGGGTGAAAAAATACCTAAATTTTACAGGATATGAGATCATTTTAATTTATATATAGTTATTTACCTATGAGTCAGGTTGAATTCTTATCACACTTTTTTTAAGCTTATGGTACCTCTATTTACCATTAATATGCAACGACGGTTAGGATTATGAGATCATTAAGCTTTAAAATAACAATCAACCGTAAAAACGGCCATAACAAAGGGGTGAAACATTACCCCTTCGTCTATCTGTTCATTAACATACTTAAAAGAAGTCACCATTTTAAAGGACATGGTGACCTTATGGATATTGTCAGGTTTTTGATATTTTTGACCCTCTTAACCATGACCGGCGGGGCCCATCTCAGAACATGTTCGCAGTCTATGTCCCACTAACACGTTAGGGAAAAACTGAATTTGAAAAAGTCAATTCGTTCGAGAGTTATCGTGTGGACGGACAGATGCATCCCATAAAGGGGTTTCACCCCTTAATAAACAAGTTTATTGTGGACAGATCACAATGTAATCTGGATTCTGAAATTTACTGATGCGCATAAAGTA
>JAQIXN010001627.1:0-16558 GCA_034698145.1 Proisotoma minuta
CCCCTCACCGACCACACCCCCTTCCTACCCCCATCATCATCCCCATGCAAGGTGCTATTGTTTAATGGCATCATGTCACACTTATCTTTCATCAGATGCCATATCATATCATCAGATGCCATCCAATCTCAATAATTTTGATTTTAATCATAAATGTATGTAAATAAAGGATGCAGGGGTATGCCACTCTGCTACAAGATGATAAATCTAAAGAATAATTGGAATTGTTGATTTTGCATGATTTTGTTGTGTTGAGAGCGAAAGGGTGAAAGGGTTGTGATATTCTTTTGTGTGCAGTTGAGGCGTCTGTGCGTGCTTTTTCTCCTTTCATGTAAAAATGCATAAGAAGTAACAAGTTTACGGAAATGAAATATAAATCGCTATCTATTATTTGTGGTTGCGACTGTTTATTATTAATAAAATTTTCAGAGAAAACGATTGATAAACAAGCCAAGTAGGAAACAAGGGAGTTTCATAATACATCAAAGAATGATTAGTGATTGTACTCGTTACAATATGTTGGGGAGTAAAATAAAACATCTTCAGTGGCAGCTTAAAATAAGTATCTTTAAAAGTAAGTGTGCGTATACATTTAACGCTATATAATTGGTTCAAAAATTGATTGTACGATTCTTAATATAATATAAGTATATATTTATATATATATGTATATTATTATATATATTCTAATATTGAATATATATCTCTTGTCATAATATTTATTATAGATAGATTTTTCCACCAAATTTCATAAAGATTTATCAAAGCATCAGGTCCAGCTTTCTTGGTCTACCGACTACAGCCCCTGCCTCTCTCTCCCTTAAATGGCCATGATGTTACACTTATCTTTGACCAGATTTCATATCATTTCATCAGATGCCACAGAATGGAATCTCCAAGAATTTTGATTTTCATAAATTTATATAAATAAATAAAGGATGCAGGGTTATGATAGAATACTACAAGATGGTAAACATAAACAATAATTAGAATTGTTGATTGGATAATTGGAATTGTTGATAGTCTAGTGATGTGCCATTACTGATGGCCTTTGCTGAGTATTATTCCTAAGTTGCTTTTCTCTGTCTTCAATTGTTTTATTCAGTGCCTTTGTTTTTACGGGATCAATCAATCTATATTCGACAGAGGGGGGGTCAATGGGACTTGCACTTTCTCCTCCTCCTCCTCCTTCTTTCTTCCGACCCGTTGGACATTGGATTTGGAGGTAAGTGCCCTTCATTTCATACTCTCGGTCAAGTTCTTGATAAACTATTGGTCTCTTCTTTTCATTTGGTGTCATCACTGGACCAGCAGGGATAGGAGATCCTCCATTTTTCTTGGGTTTTGGGGGACGCGGAGGGGGCACGGTGTGGTACTGATTGGTATATATTTTGGCATCAGCAGATGTGGGCGTTGGCGTTGGGGTGGCGTCCGAATCAGAATGATCCGATCGTTTTGTAGGATGAGTTGCCCAATTGACCTTTGGTGGAAACTGAAACACGCTGCTGTTGCAGTAGCTGACATCCCCAATCTCCGTCCCCTTGGGGATCGGTTTCCCCGTAAAACACTCTGAAATTGAGATGTAAGGTCCAGAGGAAGGAATGTTGTTGGAAATTGTGGGACTGTTATCACTTGCTTCTTCCTCCTCCTCCCCCTCCCCCTGTCCCCCTCCAACATCTCCTCCAGCCCGTGAGTACACTGAAATTAACAACCACCATTAACGACCATTTACTTTTAATAATCCATTTACTCAATTACCTCCATCTGACTCTTTTTCTGATTTTATTGATTTTAAAAAACAAAGACTAGATAAAAATTTCGACATCTCAACCTGGCTGCTATTAATTGTTGTATTACTTATTATATTGTTAACGTTGTACAACAGGAATATAATTAATTGTTGGTTGTTATTGCTCAAGAATTGAGAGAGAATGACGAACAAAACAAGAAGGCTAGAAGAGTGTAGGAAAGGGACAAAACACCACTCCTGCACCAAACACACTGGCCACCCCAACAAGCTTCCACGACACCCCAGCACCCGCTACCCACACAACACTCCCAACGCTCTTCACACTCATGAATTTCTCAAATGTTGGAAACAACAATGTGGATATTGTGGATAACACATTCCATATCACATATCACATATGACATATCCACATTCTTCGCCAAGTACAACTACAAGTTGGTTGAAATGAAACAACAATCCATTGCATTGTATAACATGAATGACGCTCTTCAACTCCAGCAAATAAAACAAATAAATGCAACTTGTGATTCATCATTAAAACTTTCTCCAATTATCTCAATTTCCCCACTGTCATGTTTGATTTGGCTGATGGGGGGACGGTTGAGCCCCAGGGGCTGTAGCTTCTGCTTTCTCCTATAGGGCGCATGAAGGATGAGAGAGGAGAAAGTCAAGTGGCTCCTGAGTTCCACCTAACAACTATGAAATGTCTATGAGCTGGATACAAACACAACCACCACCACTCACTCCTTTCTTCCTTTCTTCCTACCATTATTTTGTGGAACAGAGAAGAGCTTTGGCTGGCAGCTGATCTCTTTTACAAAACCTTAGCTCAACTCCCATTCACTTTAATGCCAGTCCTTCAAAAATAGGCTCACAACCAAAACTAGCCCCCAGCCCCCCAAAAGCCAAAAAGCAGGCAGTTGCAACAAGCAAAAGCATCCATCCATTTCCTTTGTTGTCCCAATTCCAACTCCCTTCCAAAGTTATGGTTAAGTCAAAGCCTAGATTAAGCAAATACGTTTAGTCTCCTCAACGCATGATGCCGCGTCCCTAATATAAAGGAAGCAAGTAAAATGAGGACAGGGAACAATGTTGGGAGTTCCAGAACAATGGTCTCAAATGTTCATCGCTAACTCGGGAGGAGGTACTTGATGGGGTCAATTGCTTCCGTTCTTCAGTGGAATTGTCCCGGATGTCTGAGGTATATAACACTTCCAACAATAATTATGAAGGGGAAATACAATATTTGTATTAATCACTTTTGTTTCTGCTTACAGAATAAATCCCACGGAAACATCGGTTTGTATTTTTTGTGGGGTGTCACGGCCAGCAGAGTCGGCGAAGGAAAGGAGTCCTCCTCCCACTTATACACGTCAGCCAGCTTATCAGGTGACGAGTCGGGTGAGAGTGGACGATGTGTCCACCAACCAAGTATCCTTTGAATGTAGACTGGAGGAACCCAAATGGAGTGAATGCACAACTCATGAAAATGTCTCAAGTGAAGTAAATGCTCTATCGCCGGATGCAACCTCTGCTTTAAAAAATGATGGTCCAATGATTGTAGTGGATGACAAAAGAATATATTCCGATCTTCCTGGTTCTCCTACAAAACTCTTTCGCCGAAGCTCAAGTGAACATTGCTTCATTGCTGCTGAGGATACTCATGCTGGAAAAAGCAGCTCCAAAATGTCCAATGGAATCTCAAATCACGCTCTCATGCAATTTGATTGCAACCCAAAAGAACTGGCTACCACTAATACCACTGCTAATACAACTAATAATTATCATCAGGATGAAGGAATTAGACGTAAGAAAGTTAACTCATCTAGTCTTAATGCACTGCCTGCTCGGGATCTCCCGACAACATCGAAAAATCGCCAACAACAACAGCAACACATTGGAAATGCTTTGACACGCTCAGTAACAGACTCTAGTATTCCTAAAAAGCAAAATTGTCCTAAAAATAATGAACCTGTTTCTGAAGAAAAAGATAAAAATAAGGGAAGGAAAGTACAAGGAAATCACAGGATTAAGGACAATCCCAGATATTTGAGATCAAAAAGTTTACAACCGGAAAATGAAATCAAAGAAGCTTCTGTAAGGAATTTAAAAAAGTGTCAATCTAAACTCAACAACAATGTGAAAAATGATATTGAGGGCAACGACTGTCCATCACTATGTGCCGAAGAGGACATTTTTGTGTCCAGTGAATCTTGTAGTCTGTCTCTGGAAAATAATACTGTACGCTTTGAAACCAGTCCCGTTCAAAAGTCAGGAGGTATAGCTGATAACTCAAACAAGTCGGCTGTATCCCGTACCAAATCCGCCCCCATTTTAGGCAACGACTTTCCATATCGCCTTCGTCGGTCTTTCGTGAAAAAAGGTTGTGATCCCATACCAGTGGATGATGATGACGAAGAAGACGACGACGACTATGAAGAAGATACTTCTCATGACGACATAGATAGTTTTTGTATCGAAACTTCTTCAATGATCTCTAGTAATAATTCAAAGAAAATCTCTTCACTGGAACTGGTTTGTGTTCAAAAGACTGAAAATCGCATTAAAAGGCTTGAAAGTAGCGATAAATCCCCTTTCTCCTCTCTCAAAAATACGTCTTTTGAAGACGATGAAGATGAAGACATACAAGAACATTTCGATATCAATAATAGCTCAGTACTCAAACGTGTAATAAAGCAGGAAAAATTGCGACCCCACTCATCTGTTAGGACGGACATTTTTTCTGAAAGCTCAAAGTCACACAACAATAGCATAGAAGAAAATTTTGATGACTTAAAATTTATTGATGATGAAGATGATCAATTGGCTGTGTCACCGGAAACGGAAACAAATAATGTTTTCTCAAAAGTTCGTCGATCTTCATTACCATTATCATCAAACAAAAATTCAAAACCAGGCAATGGGAATGAAAACTGGACATGCCAAAAATGCACACTGACCAACAAATCGTCATTAAGAAAGTGTAATGCTTGTAGAACTCCACGACCCGATGGTGATAATTCATTGCCTTCTGCAAGTGTTGGCAACAAGACCAAAGATTTTGAAAAGATTAAATATCGCAAGAAACTAGAACGACCACGCTCTGTCGCAGTAGCGGAATACTGGCTTTGTCCAGTATGCACTCTACAAAACTCTTTATACTCCACTCGCTGCCAAGCTTGTCATTTGGATAAGAATAACGAAACTAGGGTAAATAAAATATACATATTTACTAATAATTATAATTAAACGATTTTTTTTAATTTGTATAAATTTTTTAGTGTGCCAATAGTTACATAAAGAAGAAATGGTCATGTCCTCAATGCACATTTAAAAATCCCATGAAGACGACAATATGTGAAATGTGTCAAGGGGACAAAAAGACAGCCTCATCAACATCCGGCTCATCCTCAATGCCAAACACAATTGTTTCTGCTTCTTCAAAAAAAGGAACGAGACAAAAGTATCATGAAATTGTGGCCTTTTGTCAGAAAAGTGGTGATCCCTTTGTGGACGACTCATTCCCTCCAGCCCCCAAATCTCTTTATTACAACCCCAAAATTACTTCAGCTACCGGAGATCTGGTCACTCAGTGGATGAGACCCAAAGATATTGTCACCGAACAAGGAGGAGAAACAACAGTAAACCAATGGGTTGTGTTTCGAACTCCACTCCCGTCCGATATTTCACAGGGTATTTTAACAACTAAATAAATAAATAATTTATCTTTTAAAATTGCTGAATATTAAATTAAATTGTAGGAGTTCTTGGAAACTGTTGGCTTCTAAGTGCCCTTGCAGTGCTTGCTGAGAGAAAAGAGTTAGTTGAAAGAATATTGGTCACCCGAGAAATGTCTTCTGTGGGGGCTTACTTGATTCGTCTATGCAAAGGTAGGAATACTTTTTTTTAAAAAAAAAAACCTCACCAAGTTATTTTTTGTTATTAATAAAAAGATGGATCTTGGACCACTGTGATAGTTGATGATTTGCTACCTTGTGATAGACGGAAACGATTGGTATACTCACAGGTATTAATT
The DNA here is from genome assembly GCA_034698145.1 of Proisotoma minuta. Taxonomy (NCBI): domain Eukaryota; kingdom Metazoa; phylum Arthropoda; class Collembola; order Entomobryomorpha; family Isotomidae; genus Proisotoma; species Proisotoma minuta. Next base: position 5,787 of record JAQIXN010001627.1, read on the forward strand.
CAATTAACAATTTAACATATTATTTCACCGAATTTACATGTTTAATTGTTGCTTTAGGCGAAAAGAAGACAGTTATGGGTTCCGCTGATTGAAAAAGCTGTGGCAAAAGTTCATGGATGCTATGAAGCACTAGTTTCCGGCCGAGCAATAGAAGGTCTTGCCACTTTGACGGGGTGCCCATGTGAAAGCATTCCACTCCAGGTATTGGTTTTTTAACTGTTAAATATGTAAGTTACTGCAAGGCTATTTTTTATATAATTTTAGAGTGGAGCTGATGAAGAACTGGACAGGGATTTGGTTTGGGCACAACTTTTATCATGCCACGCTGCACGATTTTTAATGGGAGCTTCATGTGGGGGTGGCAATATGAAAGTGGACGAGGATGAATACAGAGATAAAGGCCTTCGTCCTAGGCACGCATATTCAGTCCTGGATGTTGATGGTTCAAATGGTTTACGGTAAAAACAAAAATATACAAATAAAGTAATTTGATTATTTATTTGTTTAAACAAAAATGTCTGCAGATTGATTCGACTGCGAAATCCTTGGGGTCGTTATAGTTGGAAAGGTAACTGGAGTGATTCTTCGCCTTTGTGGTCAACAGAATTGAGAAAACGATTGGTAAAAACAAACATTGCAAAAATGTTGGATTTATTTTTGCAATATTATAAATTTTCTTTAGATGCCGGATGGAGCTGATGATGGAGTATTTTGGATATCTTTTGACGACACGCTTAAGTATTTTGACTGCATCGACGTTTGTAAAGTTCGTACCGGATGGCATGAACGAAGACTGCAAGGAATCCTTCCACCATCTGCTGATCTTCAGCATCTTTCTTGCATTTTAATAACGGTGATGGAAGCTACTGAAATCGAAATTTCTTTGTTCCAAGAAGGCCATAGGTAACTATTATTTTTTAAATTGCTAAATAAAATTCAAAATGCACATAACACTTTTATTTCTTAGAAACTCGGAAAAATCCCAACGATCTCAGTTGGATCTTTGCGTCGTTTTATTTCGAGGCTTGGAGACCAGTCAGAGCGATTCTCAAAAGTTGGTTTTGGGACGTCTTGTCGAACATTCAAAACGCCAAGTTAGAGGTTTTGTTGGATGTCACAAGATGATAGAACCCGGTTTTTATCTAGCTGTTCCGTTGGCCTTTAACCATTGGCATAGTGGTAAGTAAAAATTACTATCAAAACAATTTTAATTGGCTACTTTCAATAACATTTTAAACTTGTTAAAAAACAAAGGAGTGGATTTGCCTTATCCTCGATATGTGATGTCTCTGCATTCTTCCAAAAAAGTTTTATCTGACCAAATCGCCCCTCCCCCTTACATGTTGGCTGATGCTATTATTCGATTGACAATGGAGCGTGGCCAACGTCATGAAGGACGTGAAGGAATGACCGCTTATTACTTAACCAAAGGGTTAGTGCTATTTAAACTAGTTTAATTTATTAATGGTAAATTAAATAATTATTTTAACTAGATGGGCTGGGTTAGTCGTAGTAGTTGAAAACAGACACGATGACAAATGGATACAAGTAAAATGTGATTGCCAAGAAAGTTATAACGTCGTGTCAACAAGAAATCAATTGAGAACAGTTGATGCCGTCCCTCCCTTGCACAGGTAATTTCTAAAAATTTACATTTATAAATAAATAAACCTATTGACCCATGTAATTGACCATGTTTGCTGTTGTTTGTTTATATTATTAGACAAGTAATAATCGTATTGACACAGCTAGAAGGAAGCGGTGGATTCAGCATAGCCCATCGCCTAACTCATCGGCCATCTCTCACAAATGGTTTACATGACTGGGGCCCACCTAATTCCGACCACTGGCCTCCAGTCGAAACCGATGTGGAGGGACTTCACACCCCACGTCCTATTTGAAATAGAAAACAATACAATATTTGATATCCGTAACATAGCCATCTCCTGATCCTGTATCATTTCTTCAATAGTGATCATGGTATTTGTTGTGTACTTATTACAATTATATATGAAAAGATCTAATTACGCTTAATTGCTCATGCTTAATTACCATTTTGTATTCTATGATTTATGTCTTCAATGTTTAACTTATTTTTTGTACAGTCTGATAACAACTTATTTAAACCATAACAATTCAGTTAAAGACATAATTTAATAATAATAGCAAACGTTTATTTTGTAAAGTTCACTTGATCGAGCTCAGTATGTAATTGTTGTTTTGAGTTTATTTTCGACGCTTATTTTTTGTTATAAAACTTGCAGTTTAGTTATGTAATTTTCTCAATTTGTTTTAGATATTTTTATTACAGGTAAAAATTTATACCAAGCTCAGTTATCCACTGTTTCATCCTGTGAATAAGTTTAAAAAATATTTACGTGTGTTGTAATAATAGTAAAAAAGACTCCCTTGACAATCTCTACTACCCCAATAAATGTTACAATAAATGTCAAACTTTCAATATCCAAAATTGTGTATTTTTGTCATAGTATATATTTATTCATTCACTAGTAACAAATGGATATAAAATAGCTCATTTCAAAAGTTAAATTTAGTTAGCACTTTAAAAGTACATTTTTAGTTTTTGTGCATATTTTTGAAGAGGACACTGGATTGTCTGTTGCACAGAGATAATCAAAGATGTGGAAGTTATTTAATGGCAGTTTTTATATTTCATTTAATGGCAAATGTTCCCAAGTCCAGTGAGGTTGCATAATATGGCTTATAAATATTAGTTGTATTGGAAGAATGGGAACTTTGAGGAAGCGTTGATCTTTTCTTTATTACTGATGAGACTTGCTTAAAAGATGCGAATTAAAATCATAGACATTGGTGCAGAGCTAGAGCAAAAAAAAAGAAGTTCATTATCCAATTATATTATAGGTCACATTATTAATTCATTACCTCTCCACAAATGTTACATCTCCAGGGATTTAGTTCTGAATGGCAGCCTTTGTGCAAAAAATATAGTGTTTTATCTGGGAATATAATTCCACAGTAAACACAGACGCACTGGTGCAATGATGGCGGAAATGGAATCCCACGCCGACCAAACAGCGACTCTGTCGCTCCACCCTCAACATTTGAAGAAGTTATTGTTTCCCCATCACAAGACTAAATAAATAAAAGGAGGAAGGATTTATCAAATTTTGAAAGTCAAAGTATAAAAGAGTACCTGGTTTTGGTATGCACTGTTACTTGAATGACCAGAACTGCTGTCACTGCGGTCTCTTGAAATATTGCTGCTTCCATGAGCAGTATTTTGTGGCTCCCAATTTTCTCTCAACAACTATTTTTTTAACAAATAAATTATTATTAGTTGAATGGAAGCAAAAAAATATATATTTCTATATTAATACCTTTACATTGTGGGCGAGACCTTCTCTAAGCAAAGATTTTAACGGGGACATTTTTATAGGAGTACATTTCGGTGGACTACTTGTCGATCTAAAATTTTAGCACGCTTACAAAACCAATAAAAACTAAACTTTGTTTTATTTTTCAAAGTCTTTCTAACCTATAAGAGTTTGCATTTCCAGATGACAAATCTTCCGGCATTTCTTGGACATCGTCATTCATTTCATCATATTCTTTTGATTTGTCTGTCTCTCTGTTTTCTCCAGAACAATCATCCACTTCCATTTCCTTTTTTACTAGTATTTTCACAAGGTCTGAGCTCGTCGGCATATTTGAACTTGAATCTGATTGAGGAGAAACATTTTGAGATGGAGTATGACTTCTATTTCCTATAATATTAAATATTATCAACTTTATTTTTTCAGCGACTTTTTGTATCATACCATAATGTTTGTCTTCATGAGAATATCCGTAATTGGATTCAGCACTGAATGGAAAATGAGCTGGATACGGAGAATTTGCAGAAATTTCAATTTGTGGCACAAGAAAATGAGAAGGGACTGAATCACTGCTCTTTTCACGATCTTCAAAACCCAAAGCATGAGCAAGTTCACTGTATTCCCCATTATGCGAGCTTGGGGACGTTGACCGACCGTTTGCTGCACAAAGGAGAGAAGGCGAATGTGGGGTGGGATTGTCCAGGTCAATACCGTGTCTTGAATAAAAGTGGACTCGAAGAGATTTCATGGAGCCTGGAGAGGACATAGTGAGACATGTGGGCAATATGAGACGGATGAGACAAATACCTGCTTTATATGCACAAAGTGGGCAAGCCTTCACCACATCTTGAGAGCCACCGACGTGTTCATTTTGAAAATGTGCTCTCATAGCTATTTGGCGTTGAAAACCCTAAAACGTTATCATTAATCAAAGAGAATAAGTATTTTTTTTTAAAAAAGTTCCATACTTTGTTACATATGGGACAACGGAATGGAAGCAGCTTTGAGTGTGTTCCCATATGTTCAGCCAAATGATCTTTTCGAAAGAATCTGATAAATAACAGAAAAGTGTATTCTTTATTACTATACAAATCAATCAATCTTAAGCTATTTAGCTTCTTTAAAAAATCAATATTTTTCAAACATATGGAGTCAAAAATCAGATTGATAAATTTAAAGTAGGTTATTGTGTCTCACCTTTTCTGGCATATTTTGCATTCAAATGGCTTGATACCTGTTAAATTTAAAGATTTGTCGCCATTAGTTTTCGGAAGATGAGTATTAGACATGGTGGGTGACCATATTTAATTAAATGCTAAAGGCTTGTTTTGAAGAGTGTTGTGTTGTATGTGCACTACTTCAACACAGTTAATTAGCCATTAGCAACTCGGTCACTGGCATTATTGTAAAATTAAGAACTGCTTCTAAGAATTGAGGCTGGATGAATTAATTCTGTCCAACCTAATTGTAAATGTATGCATAACATTCAATAATTGTTAAAACAATACCCAAGTGTCTTATGCGATGTCGTCTCATGTTGGCTCCGTTTGAAAATCTCATGTTGCAAACATCGCATTCAAACATTTTCTTTGAGGCATCGTCCAACTTTGAGTGAGATCCTACCAAGTCCTCCCCTTCTGCGTCCGAGTTCTAATTGTCAATAGAGAAAATCCATTATCAATTAATGCATAAGCTATATCATAAACCTATTTCCAATGAACAATGCCAACCAAATGTAATTTTAAAATATATAATAATTATTACACCCGGAAAAGGTTGAGAGTAGGACAATTATATATGTATTATCTTGTTTTTATGCATTATGTTCTATTATTGAATTGAAAAGTGTGTATGTATGTATAGTATGACGGAAAGTTGAGGAGAATGCTGTTGCTTTTACCTCTCCGGAAGTTCCATTCTCTTTAGGACCATTACTACAGTCGTCGTCTCCAGCCTCCATTCTGTCGTCATCCATGAGATTGTCCCTGTCCCTGTTCCCTCCATTGCAAATCATGGCAATTAGCGAAGAACCCGCTTTAAGCGACACTTTGGAATCTTTTAATCGGATCTTTTTTGGAAGCACTACTACATGATGATGATTAGGTTCCTCGCCACTGGAGTCATCTCCAGTTGACCCACCACTTGAAACTGGTCCTGAGGATCCACCACTGGAATGTAGTCCGGAAGGTCCCAGAGACAAGTTAGACATGGGATCGCTCATGGAAGGATGAGCGTGGTGGATTTGAACCTCAACTTGAGTCTCCCCAGACATTGTCTTGCTATGTTTTTATTAATTATGTATGTTGCACACTGAACAACTTAATTAACTATCACTTAATTAATAAGCACCGTGACACAGTTGGGACAGGCCACGCTCTCCATGGGCTTTCGGGTGGGACCCTTTCTTTTGCGGAATCTTTTTTGACGATCTCACGTCATCCCGAAACTTTCATCTGCAAGCCACACAACAAACAACAATCGGTATTCATGGCAAAATGAGAAGAACAAAGTCACAATTGGTTGAGGCTGTAGGAGCAACTGCTTATTACTGCTAACTAATACACAAACTTAAGTTGGCTTGCAATCCCCCAGGGAAGCAGCAACTTTATTTTACTAGGCCACTACGAGACTAGAGCATCCCCGTCTTTGCTTGCATTGTTCTCAACTTGAGAAGATGAGACTGACTTTAGCCTACTCCCATATATATCCTTCCCTTAAATGTGTGTCTCATTTGCCAAACCGGTGAGCTACAAGAACTTGTACTTTGAAATACATTTGCAACACATATGAACTTCAATGCCAAACACAACATCCTTCTTGTATCACTCCTGGCCCAAATACCTTGACACCAAGTAGTGATCCTCACATCCATTTACTTTATTTGTCTCAGGTGTGTCAAATACTGGCAAACAAGTCAAAAAATGGGACATTTCAAAATTGTATGTATATATAGTATATATACTACTACTCAATATTTGACATTCAAAATTCAAGCTTGGTTTATTTGCAATGTCAATAATATTATTTTGACTAGCAATGAGGCTTTAAGCATTTAACAAAGTTGTACATACAAAAGTAAATAATATGCAAACTGGATAAGACATTATTATTATTCTAATAAAGCAATTTAATTTGGGGGATCCAATAATAAGAGGAAAAATTTCCTGTTACACTTTTGACTGAAGAAGAGCCCACAGTCTGTTTGATGAAGATGTTAAAGTATGTGAACCAAGTCAAAGAGCATTTACCTTATTGTGCTACTCTGGCACTCAAGTGGTCATATCATACGAAAGCAAAGATAACTTGAAACCAGATGACGATGGGAGATTTGGCATAAGTAGGTGACGAGGAGCAACTACATAACCTTGTGTAGCGACTTGCTTAACATCCCTCCCCCTTTTTATAGATGCTAATATCACAAATGGAGCACATCACGAGAGGCCTTAGTTTTTTAAACCCAAAACATTCAAACAGAAAGAGGATCAAGTTTGATCAAACAACCTAGGCTGTATTAAATATTATTTGCTCACTCTCGTCTCAAATTTTGTCTCAAAATACCTCCTTCAATATTTTCAACTTTAACTAACTATATAAGGATTAACGATAAGGAAATGGGGTTTGATGGTAAAGATGAAACATACCTGTGTTGCAGATTACAAATAGATTCAAAGTTTATAGAATTGCACATTAATTCGTATCAATTGCAGTGTGAGGTAAGAGGAGACAAAATCTCAAACTTGTTTGTGTTTGATGTTCCAATAGAAACAGGGGAAATGAGTTTACTTAAATTTGAGCAAAATAATGGAAATATAGAGGGAAGTGATGAGATAAAAGTTTGTTTGGCAAGGAGCAAATAAGAAGAGGACAAAAAGGGGAAATTATGATCATAGTTGCAAAAATAGGACAACCGCTATCCTCTCTCTCCAGTGCTTACTAACCCACATCCATTCAAACGTCAATAACTGCCGAGTTTGTTAGGCATAAAATGTTGTGGTATAAGACTTAAGCGATGACCCCGTGGCACAAACTTGTTATTATTTACATCCACCCAACATTAGTTATCATTGTAATATCCATCCAGGCTCCATCCTAATTACAGCTGCAAAATTGCATGACCATTTTTATGTAGTCTCTCCGCAGAACAAGCTAACAATGGGATTCATAAATAAAATAGAGTTTGGGCACAGGATATTAAGGCAGTAGGCTAATGGAGCTAATAACCAAGCAAACTCTAACACATTTAAATTAATGCACTTGAGACACGGAACCCAATTCATAAATAAAACGCTGTGCATAAACAAGAGCAACGTCAGATTATTATTATTATTAAGGGGTGAAACCCCTTTATAAGATGGCTCTGTCCGTCCGTCTGTCCGTCCGTCCGTCTGTCCGTCTGTTCGCACGATAACTCTTGAACAAATTAACTTTTTTTTGTTCTGTTTTTTGCAACGTGTTCAGGGGGCATTGTCTATTGACAAGTTCGGAGATGGGCCCCCCAGGTCACGGTCAAGGGGGTCAAAAAGGTCAAAAACATGAAAATTTTCAAAAAAGACGGCATTTTTACGGGGTTATTTGAGAACGAACCAATGTTAAAACTATTGGTCTTACAATTCTTTCAATTGTTAAATTTCTTTCAATTTTTAAACTTTTTCAATTGTCCTCTTGATATTTCCCCCGGGGGGAACAGGTCAAAAGGTGAACAAATGAAAACGTCTTGCAAGGTGTCATTTTAACACGTTTTTTGACGGGGAAAACAATTTTGACATTTATACACCTCGATCGAATAAGAAATGTAACGGTTTGGGAATTTATTGTGACTTATCTATTATACCGATTTGAATGCGCAATATCTCGTTAGAAAGCAGAATATCTGAAATTTGTAAAACAATTTTTAGTTTGAAATTTTGTGGGTGTGGTCCAAAGTGGTGACCGCCTAAACAAAAAGTAGTATTTTTATCTTTTTAAGACTAACCCACGCTAGTGGCCGCCTTATGACCAACTGAAGGGCGAAAAATAAAAATAAAAATTACCTTTGACGAAGCTTGACTTACTTTATTGGATTATGGAAAGCAACCCGAATTTCAAAGCTTAATATCGTCTGAAAAAAAATTACATTTTTCTCTAAATGCCAGTAAAGTGAAGCAAACGCAAGTGAGCGGTTAGCTTGGGATCAAATGTCGTTTCCTGATTACACCAATTAGAGAATCATAAAACTTGGGGTCAATATTTATAGCTTATACTTTGATAAAGAAGTAATATAAAAATTTTGAAAAAAATCGCCTGGGAACTTTATCTAAACAAAAATTATGTTTTTCCCTACGCTTCTGCTTCCGCGCCAGCGTCGAAGGTCAATATAGCTTTCACAGAAGAACATATGACCTACATTCCCCTTGGGGAATGGAACCCATTGTACCCTTATATAGGTCCAATAGAAAATTTTGTTTTGGGTCGGATGTAATATCAATTAAAAAATCAAAAGCCGACTTCTATGGATAGTCTTAAAAAATTCAAATTCTGACTTTTTTGTTTCGGCGGTCACCACATTCGACCACACCCACAAAATTTCAAACTAAAAATTGTTTTAAAAATTTCAAATGTTCTGCTTTTTAATGAGATATTGCGCATTAAAATCGGTATAATAGATAAGTCACAATAAATTCCCAAACCGTTACATTTTCTTATTCGATCGAGGTGTAATTGGTTTTTGTTACCCCTTGACCTCTTTTGACGGACAGACAGAATCGAAGGGACATTGTTTCACCCCTTCGTTATGTGCGTTATAACGGTTTATTTGTTTGTGGTCCAAAACCAGTCTGGCGTCGTCAAGTTGTTGAGCAGTCAAATGTCATTTGCATAAAGACAAGTTTCTTGTAAAATTCCAGTCACACAAAACAGTCCAAGGACAATTATTATTAAATTTACTTCATTTGCATTTTGCATTTCAAGCATCAAACTCCCAACAACTTTTTTGGATTTCAAAGATGGAAACTTTGCCCACTCAAGAATATTCCCTACCACATTTTGAACTACAACAAATTGCAGATGGTAAAGTTTTGGCTATAAAAATTTGTTTTTTTTTTGTATGAAAATAGCATATGTAATTGTGATTGGCAGCTCTGGAAAAGAATCTGAAGGATTACTTTGGGGATGTATCTGTGGGCGTGGTTGAGTGCCCCCCACTGGACGTAGCCCCTTACAACCTGGCCACCAAGGGGATCGGGGGCTATGGGGTCATTGTGGACTTGGGCGGCGTCCCCTATCTCCTCCCCCTACCTGACAAGTCCAAGGTGTATGCCCTGGAGCAGGTCATCCCTCAGGGGGTGGGGCTAAGGGACAAGTTCCCTGATGGCTACTACATAAGCGGCGCAGCCGCAGGCCCCTTCCCTTCTCAGGGCTCAAACTGTGAGGTACATAAGTTAACGAGATTTGATTGCATTTTGCATATGCATGTCTGTCTATATGTACTTATGGTATATTCATATGTCAATGCCAATAGATGATTGTGAGCCTCCAAGTGGACAATGATGGAGTGGTGACGAAGAACAAGAGTGTCGTGTCCACCACGTCGTCCGGTGACGAAAAGGATTTAAGCGTTGTTAAGCTTCTGAAGGACGAGAGCAGGGTGGCTTTACTTGCAAATCTACTCGTGTCTTCTGGCCCTGGAAAGGTATCATTTATCACTACTAATTCCTGATTAATTAGTTAATTAGGTGCTGGAGATAAAATGCGGAGGAAGGAAAGGAGAGGGGACGAATTTGACCAAGAGCATTAGGGAATCTCTGAACAAGGCGTTTGGGCCAACAGCGACGATCGCCCTTGGGGGTCTGTTCACCCTGAGGGAGTCCCCCACAAAGATCCACGTCATGAGGGACTCTTCCAAGGAGCCGTTGACGAGTGACGAAGACGTCGAGGAATGGCTAAAGTTCTTTAACGTCCCCCCTCCATTCCTGGCACAGTCCGTTCTCGTGTCAAATGACCCTGTAAGTGGCCATTACTAAGGCAAATTGAGACACTAGTTGAGCCATCCATTTGTCTTTGTCGCAGGGCCTTGATTTGAGGGTTGAACACTCCCACGGATGGACGCTGGACCACAATTCCGCCGGACATTATCACGAGGACACGCTCCCTGACTCTGTCCAATACCACGCACTCTACGCCCTTGCGTCCAAAATCATTCGAATTGACCGTCCCGTCGTCACCCACAACATCGGCAGAGATTAATTAAACACCGCTGTTTGTAACATAAAAATAATTAACTATAAACTTAATAATAAAATGACATTAAAGCATGAACAATGAGCAAGAGCTAATTAAACGGTTCCTTTCGGCCAACGCTTGCGCCAATTGAGAGACCAAATCTCCAGGATTCCCACCCCCATCTTCATCCCCAGGGACATAAGGACTGTTCATGGAATA
>JAQIXN010001628.1:0-16557 GCA_034698145.1 Proisotoma minuta
GACGAAAAAAAGTTGGCAAGTAAGAATAAGAATAATGCTTATTTAACTTTTTGAGTCAAAAATTTTGACACAAATTATACATGTCCCAATTCCAGGACTAAATTCAACAATGCGAACAATTAATCTGACGACGTTCATCCTCGCCCCAATTGTAGTTGGTCAGGTTGCTCATGCCAGTCGCTGGGTAGGTGCGGCTTTTGTTGCAGGCTGGAATTTCATTTCTGGAATTATCGAGTACAAACTTCTTCGATCAATATACAATTCGTTACCAGAGTTGGGAGCTAAGGGTAATGAGCCAAATCCTAATTCCAAATCTATTAATCCGACTGACACAAATTCTCAAAATAATGCTCAAAGCCAAGAAGATCCACAGGAGAAAGCTTCCGAAATAGGTTCAGAATTATCCTCGGAGCCTTTGACCACATCCTCAGAAACTATATTACCGAATGAAACCGAAGCTGGTGACAAAGTGGCTAAAACTAAATCATTAGAATCACTCGTCAATCTCAACAATGACTTGAAAGATTCTCAAAACAATAATAACAATGAAAATATTAACAAGACGACTAAAGATAATGCTAAAAAGTATTCAGCTGCTGATGGATGGCGTAAATATTTCCAACACCGAGTACTTTTCTCTGGACTCGCTCTGGCATCTCTTTATATGACAGTTCTTGGCTTTGACGTTGTAACCATTGTATTTGCCTACAATCAAGGAATAAACGAGAGTTTTATCGGAGTGCTTACAGCTATTGGAGCAGTTTTCGGAATTGCTGGTTCGCTTCTTTTCCCTTTTTTGAGAAGAAGAATTGGGATTCTTAGAACAGGGATTTTAGGATTTTCGCTGGAAACTTTGTCCCTTCTCTTCTGCGTTGGTTCCGTATTTGCTTATGGATCACCGTTTAAACCTTCTGCAGTTGGCGAAAGATTTAACAGCTTGGCTGGAATTGAACTTGGGAAAAAGCACGAGGTTTTATCAATTGAAGAAATATATCAAAAGAGAACTCATTTAATTTATCTCTTTGTTGGAATTATTGTGGCAAGATTTGGTATTTACATATAAAATGTTTTGTTTGCTTTTTATATGAGGGAATTTTTTTACAATTAAATTAAATTTATAATAGGTTTATGGATTGCAGATTTGAGCGTGACTCAAATATTTCAAGAGGAAATTGAAGAAGAACAACGTGGAATTATAAATGGAGTTCAAGATTCTTTGAATCGATTCATGGATCTCATAAAATTTTTCTTGACTTTGCTTCTTCCAGCTCCAGAGACTTTTGGATTTCTTGTCTTCTTGTCCTGGAGTTTTGCCTTCATGGGGTATAAACTCTCAGTAATTTTATCAATGGTTAAATGAAACTTTAAACTGATTTTTTAAGGATGCTTCTTTTTATAACATTTGCCAAGAAGAAGCCAAAAGTAGCTGCTGAAAAGATTGAGTCAAATCCAGTTGTCTCACTTCCAGTTTTATCTTAAATATTATAATAAAATATACATGCAGGCCGCTTATTTCTTGTAACCTCTGCTTTGTGCAGCAAAGATCAGAGGTTACGTAAAGCTTTGTCACCACTTTGGACAAAGATAATTATTGTGAAATCAGACCAAAATTTAGAACACCCCTTTTGAGACACCACTTTCCAAAGAGTTGAAAATATTTTTTGATACGCGTTGAATATCAAAATATCCCAATTTGGGAATAAGATTATGAATCTTCAATAGTGATACTAACTACAGTACTTACTTTTTACAACAACGTCGCAAACGGATGTCGAAACGCCCAACTCGTTAGTTGCATTTAACGAATAACGTCCAGCGTCCTCAACGCTAATCCTCTTAAACATTAGCTCAACTGCTCCCGTTTTCTCATTGTACCGTTGTTCAAAATTCGGAGAAGGTAACACTAAATCCGTAGAATTGTTCTTGGACCATCTCAACTGAGCAGGAGGATTTGCTATAATATAAATATATAAATTATTAATCATTATAATAGCCATCTGCCATCTTTTTATCAAACATTTTTACATGCCTTCAATGACACATTTGAGGATGACATTTTCATCGCCCTCGGAGACCATCCTTCCTTCCAAAGGGACTACAAATCTTGGGGCTTTTTGGACTGTTCGAGTGATGGGTACAATTCGAGGTTGTTGTTCTGACGTCAACGTTTCTTCCCAAACATCTCCCCCAGCCTTCTGTTGCAGCTACAAACAAAAAGATTTTCAAAATGCAATTACTTGTGCATATTCATTAACATATTTGCAAGCTTGGCTTACCTCCAAATTTTCTTTTACAATTAAACAGGCAAAACATTTAGCGTCACCGGCAGAATTAGTTGCCTTAGCCATATAGTTGCCCTTGTCGGACAGTTTACATTCGTTAAATTGCAAAGAATACACATTGCCGTCTTTGGAAAGCTGCCACATTGAGAAGAGACAATTATATAAGAGAGAGAATTTTTAAATACTTTAGCACAATAGCAAAACATTTATAAATGTAATTATGAGTAGTCTACCTCGAGTTCAGTGTCGGGTTCAATTTTCTTATTATTTTTGTACCAGACAACCTCCGTCCCTTTACTGTATTCTGGAGCAAGCTCCAGGATAAATTTAAACTTGTCACCAGCCGTCACCATTTGATCCTGAATTATCTGAGAAAATTTCGGTGGATTTACCACAGTTTCTTCTTCGGCTATTGAAAAAGCATTTACATATTAAAGAAGGGAAAGCATTTAGAAAGCTGGATATAGAAAAAAGAACAAAAGCGTGCCTGGTTCGGAAACGGAAGCGTCCCCAATAATACTGACTTGACAAGCGGATGACGTCTCTCCCCCATTATTTACTGCTACCACAGAATATTTCCCTTGATCACTTTGAGTTGCACATTTTATTATTAGCGAACATCTATCGCCATGAAATACCAAATGGTGATTAGGTGATTCCTTGATTGGAATCGAGTCCTTATACCAAATGACCTAGCATTGTAATAGTATAACCTTCAGTTTCATAATATTTTAAGGGCTATAGCTATATAATTAACCTCGGGTTCAGGACGGCCTGATATCACAGAGTCTAATTTGACACATTCACCAATTCCATATTCTCCACTCTTTAAATGCATTTTTACAACCGGAGTTACAATTTCACCATCAGACAAGTTGAGTTCAGAATCCGACGTCTCTGGAGGTAACAGACCCTGTTTGCACACAAAAGCCACAAAACATTTAAAGCAACCACATAAAAAGCAGAACAATTTGATAAAGCATCTCAGCATAATAAAGACTTACTTTAACTTGCACAGTGCAATCAGACTCAGTTTCTCCAGCAGCGTTTCGAATTAGCACGGAATATCTTCCGCTATCAACAGGATAAACTTCACTGAATGACAAAGTGGCAACGTTTCCAACCGTTCTCATCTGCAAATAACAACATTTGCCCAAATTCTAAGTATTGCTTGTAAGCAGATTGTTAGCACCTCTGCAGAAGAGTTGGTGTAATTTAAAATTGTCGATTCGTCCTTCCACCATAAAATATTGCATTCGGTGGGGGACTCAAATTCACATTCCAATCTCAAAGGTTGACCAGCTCGACTCATCACATTTTTAGGAAGCTTCCGAATAATTTTAGGCTTCTGTTTTGCTCCTTTCTTTGACCCTGTTGAAATGCAATGTGCACTATAAAATCGTACCAAACAAAGTTGAAAGTTAACATTATTACCATCTCCTTTAATCTGAAGTTCGACATGACTCTCTGCTTTGCCCATTTGATTGCGTGCGATGCAAGAATATATCCCTTCGTCCAAATCCTTCAATAACTCGTCAAACTGAACTTGACACAATCCATTGTTAAACGTTATAATGTAATCTGGGCTGGTGTCAATGCATTGCCCATTTTTATAAAACTGGACTGTGGGCAGAGGATTGCCCTCAACTTTTAACTCCAATAAATGAGATTTCCCGTGAGTTCCAATGGATAATGGTGGATGAGGAAGGAATTTTGGAGGTTGCATCACACTTCCTGCAGGTTCTAAAACATATTGTTGTTTTTCAAAACGTTTTTTACTATTTTTCTGAGGCTAAAAATATTTATGTATATATGTACCTCGAACTGTCAATTTTCCACTAGTTTCAACAACAATAGAATCAAATTCTCCTCCAATGGCTCGGCAAGTAAATACGGCAGAATCTTCATGAAAAACTTCGTCAATAGTCAAACGAGCAATGGATGCATCTAAAAACTCGGTTTTGTAATCAGGATTGTTTGTAACTTCCAAACCATCTTTAAGCCAAACAAGTCTTTTAACGTGACCTGTTGCCCTAAAATTTTAATAAAATTAGCAGAATTTTTACTATTGCTTAGTAAAAGTGTATTACTTATATAGCACAAACCTGCATTCTAAGACAACATGATCACCTTCATTTACCACCAAATCTTTTAAGGGTTGGATAAACATTGGATTTTGATATTCTTTGGAAACTGGGCGAATTATTGGAATGGATACTGTTTGTTCAAAAGTTTGAGTTTGCTCAAATGAAGTGGAAGTAGTGGAAGTGACTTTGGGCATTTCTGTCTGAGTTTCGATTGAAATAATCTTTTCGTCCACTGTTTGCGTGACAGTGTCACGGTCCACTCTTTTTGGAGCTGGAAGCTCTTCTTCCGTCTCAAATTGTGTTTCCTTCTCTACAGTGATGGGTTGTTGAAATACTGGGGACAGAGATCTTTGGATGGTGGACGTCACTTTAATAGTTTGCAGCTCTTTTGTCTCTTTAACTTCTACCAAAGTTGTTGGTGGCTGTGTCTCTGGCATTGGCGAATGTCTGGAAGCCTCTTGTTTTATTGGAATAATACATTCTTCAACAGCAGATAATTTTTCAGGAACAAATTCTTCACTCTTTCTGGGTGGCAAATGTACATCAGCAAGGGATTGGACTCTACTTTTAATAAATCCAAGAAGTTCAGTCAAATCAGATTCTGTCTTTTGAAGTTCTCCGGTCATGTCCCGATTCTTTTGAACTAATGGCTTGTGCTGAATATTTTGCAACATTTCAGCGGAATCGGCTAAACAAAATTAGTATATAAGATAAAAACATAATTAAACTTTGTGTCTTGCAAAATAAAATGAAGTATTTCTTACCAAACATCAAATTAGAAATACGGTCGATTTCATGTAGTCTATTTTCCTGAGTAGCTTCATCAACCCGAATTTTCTGTATTTGCCTCAACAAGTCTTCAATTTTTTCAATCTTAATTTCTGGATCTTTGCTCTCTTCTCTGATGTTATCCAACTGGCTGTTGACGCTATCATAGTGCTTGTATGACTGCGGAAATGTAAGAATTATGACATTTAATAAATATCATCCTTCAGACTCCCCCATACATAATTTACTAATAAATCACTTACTAAATCAATCAGTTTAAAATATTGGAGACTGAGTAAAATGAGTTCTTTCCTCTTTTTCCTTCTCTCGTCCAAAGCATCAATACCCCTTTTGATTAACTGGAATTTCTCATCATGTTCAGGAAGTCCAGAAGTTCTTAGCACTCCCATCAATTGCCTCCGTAATTGCTACAAGAAGGAGACAGACGCATAAATTTGTTATTATTTTTTTGAACACCTCATAAAATGAGTTTGGGAGTGAGTAAAAGTAATATTTCAAAAGACACAGGCAGCCCACTCGCAGATTTTTTGGCATCTGTCCCGTTTCCACTGTTATGTTGTGTCAAACTGAGTAAAATAATAATTATAAAATTCTTAATGGAAGTCTGTCAGTGACAGTTTTACCGCAGACTGTTTTTAATGTACAAATATCAACGAGATAAATGAGGATTAAAATAAAATAGAGTTTTATGGGACAAGAATTATGTTTATATGCAGATTGGATAAGTTGTTAGTCTATGTGGGTGTTTAATTACCTCAACAGTGCTTTCAAACTTTTCAAAATTCTCCAAATTTGTTTGGGCTTGTTCAAAATTATTCCCATAATTTGCTGGTTGGTCAATTTGTTGGTTGAGTTTCTGTAGTTGATTTCCAATGAGGTCCCAATTTGAGCGAAGCATTCGATCCATCATCTCTCGAGTGAGGAGCTCTCGATGATTGTCCAGTTCCTCGTCATGTCCCAATGTTTCCATCATTAGTCTCAATGTCTCAATCTCTTCCTCACCTTCTATTGGAGGCTCCTATATAAAACAATTTAATCGTGTCTTATATTTTCATTTATTTACTTCAACTCTAATAGCTAACCTCGCTTCGGATAGTTTTAAATAAATGATCAAATTGTGGGCCAATATTTTCTTGGATTTTTCTGCTGATTTGTTCCCTGAAAATCTCAAAATTTCCTAGTTCTCTTTCTATCGCGTCTTCATCGTCAGTCTCAACTTTAATATTGGATATTCTGCTAATGTCTTCTTTTAATCGCGTTTCCACTTGTTGACACACTTGAGATACATTAGACAAGTAGGCTTCTATCGACTTTGTTACGCGCACATAACTTTCCTTCAATCGGTCGAGATATCGTTCGAAATCGATCTCGTCTTGAGTCTTCCCTTTCCCCGGCGTCTGAGTTTGAGCATCCAATATTTCTGTATCAATCAAGTGAGAATATTTCATGTAACAATAACACAATCAATCTTGACATCTTATTTTTTGAGCTATCAACCTTGTCTGTAAGATGTGACTAGAGGGGTGAAGAAATTTGTAAGAGTGTCTTCAAGTTTGGCTTTGACTAGTTTGTTGATAATTTGGCCGAGAGCTTGGACCTTTGTTGCTTGGAGGGCCTGGGTGACCTTTGTCCTGTCTAAGACGGGGTAATATTGTGGGGGTTGTCCAATGTCGCAGTCTCCCAGCAAGTGATTATCCAACTTTGTCTATCCACAAGAAAATTGAGACTGAGGAATATTTTATCTCATCTTGTCACACACCACACGATACACATAAGTACATATATAATATACATAAGCCAACACAACAAGAAGAAAACGGATGCAAGTCAAAACCCACACGTATTTAAAAAACCGGATCGCTTGTGCCTGTTCTCTCGTAAATACCCGACATATCTACATAGAATTTAAGCTTTGGTTTGATCGTCATCGTAAAGCTTTTGAGGGAAACGCCGTGAAAGACGACAAGATGCAGATATCTAACACGTGTTTTTCATTTGGACATTTGAATTACTACATTTACACATTTTGTAAGCAGTCAACAGTTCCGGTCCGAATTCTATCTCAATGAAATGCCATATATTTCATTGAATTGCTCAAATCCGGGTTAAGTTAATTTTGCAAGCAGTTAACTAAACATCTGCTTGTCCTAGTTTCCCTTTAGAGAAAAATTATGTAAACTGTATAGAACTTATTTCTCCAAAATCTGCTGTATTTATTGTCATTGTAATTGAAAACGGAAGGGAGTGAATGACGATGAGGATGATGATAAGCAAGGCTCTGTTTTGAAATGCAAAATCTTGCTTTGATGTGCCATGCATGAAATGAGATAGTATCCTGTGGTTTCACTTCTTCAAATGTGCTCAAATTACGCCAACAGGAAAAAAACAACAACATGCATATATCTACATATATATGTATCTGTATGAATGACGCCAGTCCCTAAATTACAACTTTCTCAATTTCCGCGAACAAAGAAGGTTAACAATTACTGGGAAAAGAGCTGCATGCATGGTATCCGGGATTCGGAAAATTGGAGCAACCTTGGATAACAGGGACAAAAAAACACAGTGCAGCCAAATCCATTTAAAGTTTAAATAATGATCATTATTATGCCAGTTAAAACGTTGTTTATAAAGAGAAATGCTAGAGATTTCGGTCAGAAAGTATTATCTAAAATTAGATTCATTGAGGATAAAAAAGAAGATGGGAAAAAGAGGAGAGAAGACAAAGAGTGTTTAGTTTTGTAGACACAGACCTTGTATTTGTGACATATCTCCCGAATTCTCTCTTTGGTCGAGTTTGAATCTGAAGCGTCTTTCAGCTCTTTGATAATCCGCTCCACCTCGTTTTCCATCCCGTTGGTAATAAGGTCTCCATCTTTTTGATGTGTCTAAGTAATTGACATTCATTAAGGGTATTAAAACTCAAACGTGCTTTCAAGAAAATTGTTTTCATTCTGCGGCTTACCTCTTCCAAGAGAGGCTTAAGCTTCTGATTATGCATTTGAATAATTTGTTGTAGTTTGTATGCTCTCAATTTGTTTTCTCCCTCTTGCTGTGAGGATTTATAGATTTCCAAGACTTTAATCCATACCGTCGACAACTCAATTCTTTGAACTAGAGTTTCCACCATAAGATTTGAGAGAGATTTAAGCTCATTAATTTTTGACTCTGTTCCACACTTTTCCTCTTCACTCAAATCAGGGTAAATGTTGTGAAGTTTGGACATTAAGGAATCTAATTCCAATTTTCGGGAAACTTCTTCCAAAGTCTTTTCTTGTCTAGCCTTAAACTGATTGACAGCGTCCAACTGTATTGGCACTGTCACCTTTTGACGCACGCTGGATGTTTCAATGTTCAGAATGTTTTGATATGTCTAAAAATACAGACAGAAGCATGCATCACGTTATGAAAAAAGTGGCTCATGATTAATTGATCCCTTACTTGATTCACTTCCTCCAAGAATTGATTATATTTCCCAAGAATCTCAAGGTGTTCGATTTCTTCCAATAAAATGTCCTTATTTTTCAAAAGAGAGTCATGGACATTTCTCACACCCTGCATGAACATTTATATAAATGCATTTAAACAGAAGCTGGCTAATAATAACTGGAGCAATTAATCTTGTTTCGTACATACCCTAACTTTAAGTGAATCCCATCCGTAACTGACAAGAAGTATTTTCCCTTTGCTAATTGCATCAAATACTGAATTGTTCAAATCATTTTTGGCTGATGGGGAAATTAGGTCGCCTTTCGAAGAAAGTAAATCCATCTTTTCCTTTGCCTAAAAATAAATAAAATGATAAAAAAAAAATATCATAAAATGAGATGAAATCAAACATTTAGTTTACCATTTCTGCTAATTGGAAAAACTCTTTTGCAACGGATAAGTTGGTTTCATAATCCATTGTATCTGTCAAGAGTTCATTTATTTGGCCCAAAATCTCAAAGATTTTATTTTTAAGACCATATCTTTGAGTAAATTTTCCTCTCTGGAAATCCACATCTTCAAGACGTTTTAAAATGACCAACGCCGTTTCCTGTAACTCTTTCAATTCCGTTGCAACACGACGAAGTTGCTCTTTCCTACTTTCTGAAGAAGGTACGGAATCCCCAAAATTAAAGTCGACGAGTAAAGATGCATATTGATTAAATGCGGTCAACAAGGACTGAATATCCTTTTCATATTTTGAATTTTCAGAAGCTTCTTGAAGTTGGTCTCTCTTGTTTTTCAACCTTTCTTCTAAAATGACTCGTCTGTCATGAAGTCGGTCCAACCATCGATGGACTTGCCGGTTGGCTAAAATTAATATTCAGCATACAAAATTATGCATGTATATGCATATTATTGTTGTTTTACCAATTTCTACATCTTGCATAAGCACAAGCTCTCTGGAGTCTACGGTGTAATTGTATTGTGCAATTTTATTCAACAGTTGATCACACGCTTCCAAACATTGGGCCACAAGTTTCAAAACACTTGCACGGTCAGCTTTTAATTTTGCTAATGAGTCTAATGGATTGACTTCACCCTCCCCAAAATAATTTATTTTAGAATATTCCGAATGCACTTCATCCATTCTTTGAACACATTCTGAGATTTTTCTAAAAAAATAATCCAGATTAATAATTTCATAATTAGCTCAATCTAAGAATATTTAATTACTCGTGAGCATTAAATGCCAACTGGATCACGAATCTCCTGTCTTCCAAAATCCCATTCAGATCTTTCCATGTTTGACCCAAGGAATCGGCCATAGCTGCATAAACCTCTGCTTTCGGTTTCTGAGACGAAATAAGAGCGTCCGCCTGCCGAAGAAGCTCTTCCACTGGACTTTGTTTAGACTGAAAGAGATTAAGATTAACATATATAATAATTAGGAAACCGCCTAATTATTTTCACCTGGAGATTTCTTATAACTTGACAATGATTTTTGAGGAAATCTTCTGCATCTGGAAGATTGTCCGGTAGTTTTAGCAAACCTGGATTCATCTCAATCACTTTGAGCTGCAAGCCCAAATGCGGCGTCTATAAAAAAAACAATTATCAATATACAACTTGGTGTCAAATCCCTCATTTTTCATAGTTGCTGGAATTTTTAAATATTTAAAGTATGACTGTCAGGAACTGCGGCTAATTTTAAAATGTATTTGGTTAAAGCAATTTGTTTGCTTGTTCACCTTTTTCTTCATCCAAAAGTGTAAAAATAATCAATGAAAAGGGAAGGAGAGAGAAAGCATGTAATAAATTACTCAAAAGAACAGAGCGTCAGACAATTTACTCAAGTTCCAGGTCATTATGAAATTTCTCTCATTTAGTGTATCGTTCATTTTAAAATCTTTATTCTACAAAGAAATTGTTTTGTGAGTCACAATTTTATGTTCAGTTTGTGCATTGGGCTTTCCCA
Organism: Proisotoma minuta; assembly: GCA_034698145.1. NCBI lineage: Eukaryota > Metazoa > Arthropoda > Collembola > Entomobryomorpha > Isotomidae > Proisotoma > Proisotoma minuta. The sequence goes on from JAQIXN010001628.1 coordinate 10,569, forward strand.
TTTATTTTATTTTTGCCAGTGTGCTCATTGGCCAACTATTTAGGATTTGCACACTTCATCAACAATCAGTTTGTGGGAAGCTGCATATTTAGTGATGCATCGTTTGCAGACTTTAGTACAAACAAATGCATAGCTTCTGTCTCTTATTAAAAATAAATTTCTGCAACATACAAAGAGACAACATTGAGCCAAACCAGTTCTTCTTTGATAATTATTTTTATCCCCCGCATTCTCTAGCTTATTTTATTTTACAAATCAACCAAATGATAATGTTCAGTTTTCAGGGGACGCTGTCCACAGTCCACAGCGTCACGGATCACGTCCAAAAAGTAAATCGTTAATTCCGTTAGAAAAGTTGTCTTGATAATGGCTAAAGAATCTCATAGTGCCCCATTCTCGTTAATTTTTGCAAAAGTGAGATTTAATTCAGCTCTCATGATGAGAGTCTTATCAGGATTTATGCAAACAATGAAGATAATACTGATTGACAAAACCAACTTAAAAAATTAGCCTCGGCAACTAACAATTAATGCCTAAACTAGAGGCATTTTAACAAATCTCATTTTTGCAAAACGAATGAGTGAAGATGAGGCAAATTGAGATTTCGAAAAAACATTGAGTTTACTCATTGGATAATCTGGGGGCCCTTAAAAGGTTTTTTTTTTTAGGTTTTGGCAAAAAATTGTGGGTTTCTAAATTCGGATTCCGAATTTCGGAATGAAAGAGACAGTCAGTCCTTGTTGATTTCCCTCCAAAAAGTTACTCACGGTGGAGGTATAAAAGGAAGATCACCACTTTTCATTTCATCATTCCCTCTCAACTCCTCACGACAGCATGGTCGGGATTCTGAAGAAAAAGGACTACGTCCCCAAGGGACACATCTGCTGGTCCAGCCCAGTAGCAAAGGGCAGGAAAAAGGGGGCCAAAAGCCACAGAAGGAAGAAGGTCGTGTCCAGGGCCAAGGACGGCGGGGTTGAGGAAAGGGGGGAGGAGTCCTACTCCACTTACATCTATAAGACGTTGAAGCAAGTCCACCCCGACACCGAAATCTCGTCCAAGGCCATGTCCATCATGAACTGCTTCGTCAACGACATTCTAAACCACATCGCCTTCGAATCTTCCCGTCTCGCCCAAATCAACAAGCGGGCAACAATCACGTCTCGAGAAGCTCGGCTTGCCTTCCGAAGTTTCCTCCCTGGCGATCTTGAAAAACACGCCTCCTCAGAAGGGGCAAAAGCAGTTACAAAATACATATCAGCTGGTGAGAAGTAGTGTCTCTTGCCCTTGACATTTGACCCTGAACCCTGTCCACTCTTCACGGAACAAAAACAATAATCGGAAACCAACGGCCCTTTTAAGGGCCACCACATCATCCAAAGAGTAAAATGCAATTCCAAAATATATCGAATTTCAAGTTTATTGTTTTTTTAGAATAATTGATTTTGCATATTTTGAGTTTGAGCTTGAATCGCAAGTGACATAGTTAAATAGAGTTAGAAGTCGGCGTCTAACGAGCTTACGTAATAAATAAATGTCGGCTCGATAAGAGACCAAATTGTGAGAAAGGAATGGTGACATTTGAAACTGAATGAATCCAATGTGAAATAATCAAGTTTTTGTTATCGGAAAAGGAAGGGAATCGAATTTCTATAAGAGCTTGATTTATGATGGAATTATTTGACACAACATTTTAATTCCTTTTTGGGAAAATATTTCAGCAAATTAAATAACTCAACGTCATTCAATAATAAGACAAGCAATTATAGTTTAAAATTCTAAAGAAAACGATTGCAAATGTCCCCAAATTAGTTGGCTAAATAATGAAAACAATAGAATCTTTTTGTAACTGAATAAACAATCGATAGATTCATTATTTGTATTTTTACAGAGTTTCTGTCACTTTCCATTCGGATTCCAGGAATTAGAGCTCATTAACGCCTCCAATCATTGATTACTTTCATTTGCATTGATTTTCCAATCTACGTAATCCACATCTTTAAAACATTTCCACAATTACAAATGCATTGTCATCCAAACTAAATAGCTATAGCCATTTTTAATGATGCTAAATGTTAAAAATAATAAAAAAGCATTAGCTACACGTTTAGTTTAAATCCTCGAGAGCTAAAATGACGTTCAATTAGCAGCACTTTAAGTTTAAGTTTAACACGATTATTTATGAGGGGTTCTCCAAATCAGTTGGCTGCTGGTTGCTCATATTTAAATTAAACCAGGCCAACACTTTATTAATGTTTTCATAGCACAAGAGGGCTAAAACAGTAACATTATTCTCAAGTTTGTGATAACTTTTACTCTGAGCAAATTTGCAGCCTTTTGCCTACTTTTGCATCAAAATAAACACATTTAAATGCCACAATATGCATATGGAGTGTGATTTTTATGCCATAGATTAATGTAGATAAATAAATGAATTGGTTGGTGGTAAAAGATGGACAGTAATAATAAAAAGTTGTGAATTGGATGCAGACGCAATTTAGGATACGCACCAACGCTTCTCACATCCATCCATAATAATAATACGAGTATCACTTTCTCATAAATCTTTTATGTTTTCTTAACATTTGAACTCTGACCTGAATTAGGCTCTCTTCTTCTTTACTTTTGAGAAAGTGAACTCATCTACTAAAAATAAATCTTTACGATTTGTATATTTTAACTAGCAAATCCAGATGTAAGAAAGAGACGACCTGGTCTGTCCATTATTTAGCCACAAAGACAAGACCAAATCATGGCATGTTCCATGTTTTGCTATCATGTGGTAATAAGGTATGTTGCTTAAAAAGATGTAGACAGAGAAATATTACTTGGGGCTAAAGATCCATGCATTTTTTACCAACTACATATTTTCTCAAACATTGGCGTAGAAATGTTTAAAAAATTTCATATTCAAGGGAAAACTCAAATTTTAAAACTACACGTAGAAGCTGCTTAAATTGTAGAAAGCTTTTACCAATAAGATCAACATTTTAGCAAGCAAAATGAGCAGCGTTCTGGCTGCAGGCATTATTTGTATGGTTTTACCCTCTTCTTCATCTGACCTAAATGTGTGCGTTGTATTCCCGTACGTTTCACTTTTACCCGGTTTGTATTTGGAGTGTGTAGTAACTAAGAGATGAGACCGGAAATCCGAATCGAGGGCTTTGTCTTAAAAACAGACTCCCTTTTAAACCGGCTTTAAACTTTTAAACCACGTGCGGACTTGCTTCAAACTATTTATGTAGGCATTCATCAGTAAGCAACTAATCTGCAGGAAAATTTTAAACCCTTCCGCAATTAGGGAAATTGTTTTCAACAATAAATATTTAAGAATTTAATGACTGCATCATGTTGTTCAAAACCATTCAAACATGACTCCAGATTTTTTTAAGTTGTTGTCCAGTTGATTGATTTTGTGATGGGATTTGCTGTGTAATCTGTCATCTCCATTTAAAGGGACATTAAATTATTATAATCTAAATTCCAGTCTGCATTCAACTTTGAATTGATTAAAATTATATAAATCAATGAGCAAATCAATTTTTATAGCAGAAGTGTTATGGCATGACATTGGCATTTTGGACCGGCTCCAAATTGTAAACTATATACAGATAATGAGATGATGGGAGATCATGGATTTGAGAAATAGTAAGTACCTCTTTTCGCATGCACACCTTTCTTCACTTACTTCTAATGACGGTGCAAAAAGTGAAGCCAATTACAATAACTCTCATCCATCTATTATCCAATTTTACACAAAGCAAAGGCTTGAAAGAGTGAATTGTGAATTAGCTTTTTTGCCCCTGCTCCAGTTACTCAAAAGACATAAAACGACGAGAATAAATTTACTGACTGGAGAACTTTAAAACCTTTACAGATCGATGAACAATTATCCTCGCTTTTTTCCTAAACGAAATTATTTTGTTCATGGTTGAAAACAAAAACTAAACATTCTTCAGAATTGAGCTGTTTTATAAATACCCGTTTTTGTAAACTTTTGCTTTGTTTTCTATTTTTCCGAGAAGCCATGACCAAACAATAAGCATGAGCTTTGAGCTTACACGTGTTTTATTTTTGTGTCATGTTCATATTTCCTTTTGCCTCTCATTAATGCGTCTATTGAACCTAAATTTGTGCATAAATCCAGCTCTAAATTACACACCGGCAATAAAAATGATTGGGATTGAATGCGTGAACAATGCTCATAATTCTGACCACAGTCATCATCGTCGTAAAATTAGCCAGCAATAGAATATGAATATAATGATGGACTGCTCAGTTAATATCTGCAACATGTCAGTGTAAATAATATGTAATAAATACCTGTAACAGTGCGATAACCAATTTTGTGGGACTAGACTTTGAGCCTGACCCTGGAGGGGAGGTAATGGACTCCATGGCGATTGTACTTATCGTCGTCGTTTTGCTCGGTCCTCTTGTCTCATTTTGCCTCTGAGCTTGTTGCAAAGCATTAAGAGAAGAGCTGCAAGAGCTTGAGGCTTGGGCAAGTAAATTTGATCTTAAGCTGAAATCTTCGTCATCCGTCATTCGATCGGAAATTGACAATTGACTTGACGTTGCGGACACGGGACGCGTCCCTTTTGTCACTCCCGAATCCGACATTTTTAGTCACAGTCACGGTTAAAACTATTATGCATTCAACAACAAAGGTGACTTCAAACAATTACACCACCACTGTAACTAATAACTAATAACAATTAAAATACACAATAAATATCACTTAAAAATAAATGTATTGCAGGAAAATGCATAAGAACTATCACAACACAATGCAAAATTTTATGATTTCAAATATATGCACATGAAATAAGCATTTGCTTCGCATTTGCTTTTCAACGAGCAACTCCATCACAACAAGAAACACTACGCAAATATTATTAACTATTTAGGAAGGAAAGATGCACAGAGTGGAATTATTCCTAATTGCTGCTGGCAACAATGAACCCAATTTAACTATTGTTTGATGAAAAGAGAGGAGAAGCCGTGGAAAGTGAGTCTTCTTCGGTCGGTCGTAGTTAGCTAACTAAGCCATAAATGTTTGGTTTGAGATGAGACTTCTCTTGTGAGATGCACAAGGGAGAGGTATAATAACATTTCCACTTCTGTCCGACAACTGGAGGGGATTTAGGATATGCACATCTTTTCATAATTGTGCCACACTCATCAGCCACTTAACCCCTTCCCTTCCAGATACAAAACCTCATAATTACAGCCTCTAATTAGTTGCCTTTTCAACTGCTATTAGATCATTGTCTAAAATTCTCAGCCTGATGAAATAATGGAATCAGAAATCATGAAATGAAACGTGAGGCAAAAGTCAAACAACTCAAGTTGACAGGATACGACTAAATCTTTTCCATCTGCATGCGATTTCTAGCGTTTGCCAGTCAAACTCATTTCCTGGCTTTTTCTTTCCATCTTCCTCTAGGTGATCCGAATGTTGCTCCCCGAATTCGGAGAACTCTCAAAACTTTAAAATGTATATGGAATGGACGAGAAAGACGAGACAAACTTTCTGTTCCTTAGTTTGTTAATAATTCTAGGCTTATTACTTTGTTATTAATAGTGCATGGATTCTATCATTTTAATGTATACTTTGGTCAGTTTGGTCACTTTTGTCTCAAAATAAATTACGCACCAGAGGCCTCAATAAAAGGCAGTTGGGATTAGGCAGAGGGTGCGCCCTTTTAGCCTCTCATTGTTGCCTCCGATTGCAAAGTGGTTTATAGAATTAAAAAGTGCATAAATTTATTTTTTGAGTTTATTGTAATATTTTGGAGAAAAGATCACTAAACTCAATCGCATCTCTTACCGTGATTAGGTCAGGTAAAGATTACGGAATAATCTGTATGAGCAAAAGCAAAGTTTGAAAAAAGGCGACTCTTTGGAAAATTTGGTGGCCCTTAAAAGGGCCGTTGGTTAAATATGTTGGTGGTGGAGGGAGGGCTTATGCTCGCTCTCCGCGGATGCG
>JAQIXN010001629.1:0-16516 GCA_034698145.1 Proisotoma minuta
CAAGGGAACCCCGCCGGCCCGCCCCCCGCCGCAAATATACCCAAGGAACTCCTATTCGTAAGTCCAACCCTACACTGCTTAAGCTGAGTTGGCGCGAGCCACCGCGCCGCGCCCGCCAAGCTTCATCTTTTAACCTCAAGGCTCGAACCAATGTTGGGTCATGACCTTTGGGGTCAAGGGCGAGGGGGTTTATTCTAAAAACTTTTTGTTGCAGGTGGAAACGCGGCTTGAAAACCCAACAAAGTACCACCTCCAACAATGCGTCCGCAACAACATTACTCGCTACAACTTGGAAGCGGGTTCAGATTCGGGTATGGGTATGGGTAGAGCGGGCGGCTCCGTCCCACCGCCCGAGCCACACGTCTTTGGCTTAAGGGGGATTGGGCTCGGGGGCGCGGCGGCCGGCCCGGGCTCCGCACCCCCAAACATTTTTATGCCTGCTAGGCTCCTCTCCACCTCCCAATCTGCGGTACTTAATCCATCCTCGATAAATAGCTCGTTGGGTACAAGCGCGGGCTCGGAACCTATGACAACCCCGGAGGTATGCAATTTATCCCTCATACCCATTTTACCACAAAATCAAATGTTTTTTTTTGCCTGAACCAGAGTCTGAGCACGTTGAGCGAGATGAAGGAGCTGATGATGGAGGAGGGCGGGGCCTCGGGCGCGGGTTCAGGGCGCAATAGCGCCGGCGGGATAAGTCGCAATGATTCTTCAGGTTCGAGGAATGGGATCCAGTATTCGGAGCCCAATTCGCCCCTCCTCTCACCCGAAGCCCCCGAAGAACATGTCAAGGCTGCCAAGGATCGACAGAAGAAGGATAATCATAATAAAAGTAGGGATATGTGGGTTTGAACGCGTATTTGGGTTTACGGCGGGTTTTGAACGATTAGTTTGGGTTTTGAGGGTTCTAAATGACTTTTTGGGTTTTGATGGGTTATAAATGACGTTTTGGGCTTTGAACGGGTATTTGGGTTTGCTGGGTCCCAAACTAAAAACCTTTGTTCTTTGTGTCCGCAGTCGAGCGAAGGCGGCGCTACCTGATAAACGACATGATAACCCTGCAAGGTCAGCAGCTGCCCAAGGTCAACGAACCCTACTACGAAAAGTTTGGGGACGTGAAGCAAAACAAAGGGGCCATCCTCCAAGCCTCCGTGGATTATATACAAATACTAAAAGACGATAACGAAGCGTGGCGGCGGAAAGAGGAAGCGGCGCTCGCCCGCGCCGCCGCCGCCGAAGCTGACAAAAAGAAATTATTGCTCCGAATTCAGGTTTTGACCTTTGACCTTTAACTTTTTTGGCTGTGCTGCAACAATGTAATGTAATTGATTGTTGGCTTTAGGAATTGGAGCAACTTTGTTCTTGCAACGGAATTACAATCCCTGAAGAGAATTTGACCTGGCGGCGGCAACAATTGGACGCAATCACCGCCCTCATGGCCGAACCCTTAAATATTAAACAGGTAGGCGTAACCATGGCAACTAGATCAATGCTAATCCTAATCCTACTTAATAGGAGCCCAAACTTTGCGAATTTATGGATGACAATAGGATGTGCATGGTAACGGAGGGGGTTGACCCGATGTTGGGTCCTATGGATGACCTCACCAGTCTGGAAGACGTTGTGATGGAACTTAGCTAAATACTATGGAAACCATAATGTACTATAGAGCTGCTAGAAATAGAAAGTAATGTGATGTGTGCCTCCAGCTCAAAGGGATATTTGGCGGGAGTTTTGAACTTGGCGCAAATGCGGGAATGTGTGATTTCACACAAAAATGTATTAAAAATTGAAATTATTTAGGACAGGAGACCCAAAAGGGTGTCACGCAAATTCACACTGGTACTTACACTTTTCAAATTCCCGCGCGGCGCAATTTTAGACATTTTATGTGGGATTTTAAATTTTAGAATCGCTTTGAACTGGAGGCTCGCAATTATAGTCAAAAGAAAACAAATGCGTGCTTTTAATAGTGATAAATAAATATATATTTAATCGTTAGCAATCACAATTTTAATACGGCGCGGCGCAGGCGCTAATTTTGAAATGAAGGACAATTTTGAGGTCGCGGTTTCAAAATTGGGGAGGCCCTTAGCTTATTGTTGTGCACTTTTGACGACGGGCTTCTTAAGGATCCCCATCCCCCTCAGTTTGTTGACGATGAGGGGGGTGGCGGATAAGGTGATGGCGATGCGCACAGGCGCGCCCACTTTGTGCAAGGCGTAGGCGATGACGAAGGTTGAGGCGCCGGATGTGATGCTGAGCGCGGAGTCGCCAAGCCCCAGCCTTGATAAGAGACCCACCACGTCCAGCCCACTGCAATTTAAAAAAAGGTCAGGTGAGGTCAGGTCATTGACCTCTGCCATTGTATCGGGGGTCAAATCTTTACGGAAGAGACAAATGGCATAAATGCTGACCCTTGACCGCTAAGGCCAGGTTCGGTTTTTGGGCCTTGACTTTGGCGTTCTGACCTTTGGGGTGAGCCCAAGGGTCAAGTTGGCGCATGCGCATGCGCATGCGTGGGTGTTTTTGAAATTTTGAATGGATTAGAAAAAGTTGGCAACTGCTCAACATTTGGATATGAATCATCTTTTGGTTTGGAGTAAATGTTTAATTTGCATAAAATTAGCTCCCACTTGTTTCAAATAAAAAGTGCTAACAAGAAGTTAAAGGGTTTGCAAAAACCCGGGTTTTGAAGCAAATAACCCGCCAACGGTTTTTGGGGATGTGGTTGTTTTTGTCACACCCAAAAAGCTAGGTATCGCGATTTTAAAACTTTTGACCTCAAATGGTAATATACCCGGTTTTTTGGGTCGTTTCCTATTTTTCGAAGCCTGTAGCTCCTAAATATTTCGTAGAGATCCAATTTTTGGGAAAATCTAAAAGGATTTGAGTTTTTATTTAAGCAGCTTCCAGAAAACCCAAATTAAATTTGCAAATGTCAACAAGATTTCCAAATTGGATTTTGGTTTGAAATCTGCTTCAAATCTTTTGCTACTTTAATTTAATTTAATGGAGGGTTCTTAGAAAATCTTGAGCCGAGATTTCCTTGAAATTGGATCTTTGCATAAATATTTATTCATGGAGCCATTTTGCAAGGTTTCATTCGAAATGGGTTTTGTCTGTCTGTCTCTAGTTCATTTGTTTGAGCTGATTTGAGGGTTGAGGTCAAGGGTCATTCGTCACCCGGGGACAACATTACGTCAACATGTGACACAACATTACGTCAACATGAGACATGTACCTGGAAACGGCGAGGTAGCAGGCGCCCAGAGAGCAGAGGGACATGGAAATGTGAAAGACCAAAACTGTGGAGCCATAATCCCGGACGGCAGCCTTCAACCGCTCCCCCCGACTTGGAACCCCAACCTGAAAATTGAGAGGTGTCATGTCATGTCTCGTGTGACGAAAGGACATGACATGTCCAGTTGACCAAATTTACCTTTGTAGCCTCTTCAGGCTGCTCGCCTTTGACCTGTGGCCCTGGCACTGGTCCTGGCTCGTCCTTCTTGACCATGTTATGTTTGGGGGCTGTATGTATGTTGCTTAGCAACGGCTTGATTTTAAATTCTTTGAGTAAACAGTGCTTAAGAATATTTTGACAAACAAAACTTTTTGACAATTGTCTGCTGAGAGTCAACATTTTTACTGCTAGCAGCTGAGCAATTAAATGCACAAGTTGCATGCCCTTGGCTACCCATCACCATGGTAATAAAGCCTGTCAAATGGGGCTACTTAAGTAGTGGACAATGCAATGGATGCAAATCCTGGGATTTTCGTCACTCGGACATGTCTCTGTGACGTTGAAGTTAGACAGACAGAAGCATCTGCAGCATAACAAATGGGTGTAATGAAGGAGGGAGACGAACCGCTTTTAGACACATTTTGGACCCAGTTTGCACCTGAAATTGGTTGCTACGTTTTCACCTGGGAATTTTTGGTTGCGTAGCAATTAAAAAGGAATCCTAGGCCTCTTGGTTTTGGGTAGATGCCACATTTAAAAATACGTTAGTTACTTGGGTGCCCGGGCTGCTTTGGAATGCGAAACCGGGTTTACTTTATTTTACTTTACTGGGGGCCTCACCCGGGTAACTTTCAGGGTTTTTGACTACAGCATTGGATGCAGTTTGCGTCGTCTGCAGGGCGTCAGATGGGCGTAGGGAGGGAGTGGAAGCTTATGAGCTCATTTTTCACATTTTTGGGTAGAAGTCAATGGACAGACAGACATAAGGAAGGGGACAGAAGACGATGGGGGCAAATGTGGGGGGGGCAGAGCAAGTCAAAAAAGATAGATGGACAGATAGATAGAGATAAAAGCCATTGGGACAGACAAAAGATGTGAAAACCAATAAGAAAGACAGAGTGACAGAATTATAAGACAGACAGACGGACAGAGGGTGCAGGTGACCCCAGCGCGGTCTAGACTTATCCCCAAAGCCTCCTATTCCCAACTCTCCCCCGAGGAACTTTTGAATGAAGTAGCAACAATAGCCGTTAAATCTCGCAAATAATGATCTAATTCCGGGCCTGCTCTATTTCTCGGCAAGGCTAAAGCTACGGAGGTTTAAGATTAGTGAGGGAAATTATCTGGGGAAGGGGCAAAGACAAGCTTCAGCTTGAGATGCTCATATTTGGAAATGTTTCTAAAAAAAGAACTGGGTTTGGGTTCAAAACTTGGCAAGTTTCGAACAGACTCAAGTCGTGGCTCTCACTTCGTTCTCCTCTCACTACCCGATCGGTCGGCTTTTTGTGCACTTCTCCACTCCAACAAAGCAACCAACAACAATGGTAAGCAAGCGCAACAATGGAGCAGCAGCCGCATTGTTTGGGCCTCAGTTTAGCTGTAAAAATTCCCAAGTTCTGTGCTTTGCTGCAAGTTTTGTGAACGTTTGGAATTTAAATTTGAGAAAGTTTGTAATTGGTCGGAGCTTGGAGCCGCATTTAAAGTTTTTGAAGCCTTCAAAATCTAAGGCTTAAAGTACAAGCTTTAGGCTTAAGATGTCGGGCTGCTGTGACAGTTTAAATTTCAATAACATTAGCAATTTTCAAATTTTCCCCTTGACCTCTGGGGGAGCCCTTGGGCTTGAAGCTTATGCTTAAGCTTAAGGCTGAAGCCTTCGCATAATTAGCTAAAGCCTTAAGCTTGGGAGCTGTTCCGTTGCAAAGAATTACCTAGGAATGCAAAATTTTGGCAGAGTTCCAATTTAACTTTTACATTCCATTTACATTAGCCGAGTTATTTTTAGAGTCGAGCTGCGGATCCCGAGCGTTTATTTTAAGAGTTGACTTTTAACTTGGAGGCCCATTGATTTTTTAATACTGTAATTTTTTGCAACCAGGCGGATGATAAGAAAGTTAAGAAGACCAAGAAGAAGAAGGAGGAGGGAGAAGCCGCCCCTGCTGAAGGTAAGCAGCCCTTAATTTTTTAGGGCCTCAAATTTTGGGGTTTTTGGTTATTTTTGGGGGGTCTCAAACTTTAGTTAGGCTTGAGCCCTCAAAATGGGGGATAAAAAAATATATGGCCTCAAATTTTATACGAAAATTTGAGGGAAAAGCTGAGTCGATTATCAAAAGTTTTGAATTGTTTCAAAATTTGAAGTTTTACCACTTAAATTTCAGCTCCAGCCGCCGCGGAGGAAGCACCAAAAAGAGCGTCCACTCGGGAGTCCAAGAAGGCAAAACGTACAGGGAGCAACATCTTCTCAGCTTTCTCACAACGACAGGTGGCCGAGTTCAAAGAGGTAATGCCCAAATATTTGTTATCCCATGATCAAATTGAAAATCCTCCGGGTATTTTAAGGTTGGGTAGATATTTTTAAAATCCCTAAATTGCCACTTGATCGGGTTTGAAAATGGGTTTGGCTTAGATTTGGATTAAAGCTAAAAAATTCGATATAAGGCCTTACTTGACCTCTGGCGGCAAGTTTTAAAAGAAGTGGATCAGAAAAGTTTTTATCATGGGTTTTGGGTTTTTAAATTCAAGCCCAAAAACCATTTTGGGATTCGTAAATTTGCACTTTTGGGGCCTAAGCTACCCAAGCTTGAAATAGCCATCAAACAATTTTGAGCTTGAGTAAAAAGTTTGACGTTTGTAGGCTTTCCAAATGATGGACGCGGACAAGGATGGTGTGATTGGGAAGAGCGACTTACGACAAACATTCGACGCGCTGGGGAAGATGGTCAGCGACAAGGAGTTGGATGAACTTTTGGGGGAGGCGAGCGGGCCGCTCAACTTCACCATGCTCCTCACCCTCTTCGCAAACCGCATGTCCGGATCCGCAGATGATGACGAAGTCGTCGTCGCAGCTTTCAAATCTTTCGACGATGGCGGCAAAATCGATTCGGAAAAGTAAGTTAAGGATAGGATGCAGAGTAGATTATAAATTTCAACTAGGGATAAAGCCCGATGTTAGAACCTGGGCTTCTAGATTTTTTCAAAATTTCAAAATCTAACGACATACTTAAGATTATAAATTTCAACTAGGGATAAAGCCCGATGTTAGAACCTGGGCTTCTAGATTTTTTTAAAATTTCAAAATCTAACGACATGTGAATTTTTCAGACTTCGCCACGCCTTGATGACATGGGGAGACAAATTTGCAGCCGCTGAAGTTGATGAAGCATTCGATCAAATGACAATAGATTCTAATGGGAAAATTGATACTCAGAAGTTGATCCAGATGTTGACGGCATCTGCGGAGGAGGAAGAGGAGGAGGCCGCCTAATTTAAAAGTTTCCACCAAAATTATGATAGGAGATGAACCACACAATCCACTCAGCCAAAAATCCATTCAGCTCGCCATCATAATTTAACTGAAAACTGAATAAAGATCCAATAATTAAATTTTCAAAGTTGTTGATTAATATTTCTTATCTATAGGGGCAGAGGATAGGTTAATTAATTGTTGTATTGTTGTGGGATATAATAAATTCATGTTTCACTCGCTATTGGATTTTAAATGAGGTTTATGCTGGAAGATTATTTGGTAGTTTTTTGGAAAAGTTTGAGATAATTCGACATGATATTTAAATAATATGGTCAAATAGGGACCCGCGCGTTTCAGTAAAGCATTAAATTGAGCTTAGAATATAATTTGAACAAATCATGAAAATGGAATAAATAACACATGAACCAGATCAAAAAATAAAATTTAGGAATTGTTGAGATGTTTGTTAGGCTTACAAAGGTTGGCTACCTAAATCAAATTTAAAGGGACACAATTGTTGTTGAAATTTATAAATGTATTCATTTTGACGTAAATTTATTTGACCCTGGTCAAATTCGAGGTACTTAGTTTCTCTGCAAATTAAAGAGATTCTTTCTGGACGAGAATCTCAATTCTCAAATTGCCCTGATTTGTTCAAAAAAGTCACTTTCTTCAAGAAATCACAGAAAAATGGAAAGCTTTAGAACTCTAACATTTTATCGCTGCAGGTCGAAGAGTAAACTTTGCGCAGTTTTTTTAATAAACTCTCAAAGCGATTGTGGATAAGTTTCAAAAATTACAATTTTGGTAGTGGTCAAATTGTCACTTAAAATCGCCGGTTTTTGTAAAGTAAGTATACCTTAAAAACCAAACAAAAGTAGGTCTTTGTGACATCTGATCAATTAGCTTCAGGGGACGGATGTCAATCACCATTTGGGGTCAATAACCTTAAAAAATGGCAAGTGGTGTTGTTTTGGAAAAAAGCAATTAACCTGTAGAAAATTGAAAAAAGTAACTTTTGGGGAAAATTGATATGGACTCAAAAGTGGATTCCTCAACTTAAACTTTCATCGCATCGCATCGTAACGTTTTGGCTTATTAAATTTCTGGAAACTTTGACCCTTGACCTCCAAAATGCCATAGAGGTCAAAAGTTTGGAAAGTTGGGAAAAATAGATGTTGACATTTGGTTGAGTACAAAATTCATGATTCTGTTAATTGCTTTTAAGATTTTTGATTGGAAAAACTGTTTTTCTCCAAAAAGTCAAAACAGGTCAATTTGGAAATTTTGAGCCTCAAAAAATTTAATACACATTTAAATCTTTTGCTCTTATTTTTGTTCAAAATTTTTGGATCAAAAAAATTCAGAATTTAGGAGAAAGTAGGTTCAAAATCAAAGGAAGGATAATTAATTTAATTAATTGGAGCAATTTATTTAATTCAAGTTTACAATTACAATTTTTTGGTATTCATAAAAATGCAAAACGGATTTAATTTGATGAGCCGGTAATAAATTTAATTACTTATTTTTTTAAATTACCAAAATGTCAAAAATTTTGATAACTCCAAAATCTCATTTTCCATAAGCCTTAAAACAATTTGATATCCACATTTAGACATTTGTGGTTCCGCTTGCTCTGTCCGTCCGTCTGTCTTCTAACACAGCCGAATATTCCCCTCCCATGAAAATGAGGACGAATCGAATGCAAAGGGCCCCAAATCCCAGGAGAAATGTTGTGACGGGATTTTTGAGCCATCCCTTCGTCAGGTGGACATGATTATGGTCATTCCGTTGGGGACTGACGAAGATGGAGGCGGAGAAGAGGAGGATGGCGAGGAGGAGGAAAAAACATGAGATTCGGATCCAGACTTTAATAGAAAGCAGTTCTTCTTCCAACGACGCCAGCCGCTAAAATTCAAATTTATAGGTCATGAGTTGTTGAGGGCAATGGCTTAGAACAAAGGTTACCCATTTTGCGATGACGATGAGGTCAAGGGTCATCTGCGTCGTCAGCCCCACGACACCCAACGTCACCATCAATATCCAAATTAACAGACTCCCTAAAAACAAATTATTAAAGGGGAACGAAAATTCAAGCCAAAGGAAAGAAATCCGGGGGATATGACCAAACGCCCCCCCCCCCCCGAAGTTGACCTGAGATCAGGACACACGAGACCAAGTGTCGAGATTGGGGTCAATAGGTCAAGCCCTTCAGAAAAGATGGAAATAACGGGGGTTGCAAAAAACAACAACAGAGTTCGGAGTTTATTGACCCTTGACCTTGAAGGGTTTGATCTAGCATGCTCATATTTAAATGTTGCCAGAGCTAGAGCCTCATAACCTATTGACCTCTAGTCTTAGGTAAATAGGTCATTCGTTCGAATTTTGTCGAAGGAAAAATTGGCATACTTTTGAAATGAAAATTTAAAAAAGTAGGGCACTCACAGTTGATCTCTTTGGCGTTGGATTTGGCTGGAGCTTGGGATGTTTTGTGGTGAGGCTCAGGCTTCTGATTGAGGAAAAGCTTGTAAAACTCGTCATCGCCATCGTCAACGGACTGCGTCGCTGCCAGATATCGGGCAAATTCTAATTGGAAAGCGAACAGAATCACAGCCGTCATGTAAGCCTGTAATTATTTGTAGGGTTGCCATGGTTACAAAATCATTTTGTGGTTTAAACGTGTTTTAAAGGATCATAAAGAGTTCCATCATTTTAGAAACTTTTAGATGTGTTGCAAACATTTAAATGTCAAGGAGGGACGGTTGCTAGGGACTTACAATATTGAAGATGATAGCGACGCCCAAAACCTTGCGACCTTTCTCCAAATTTTTGAACATGTCGAATCCAAAATAGTTGTAAGCTTTTTGTGGAACTACTTCCCCTCAAACTCCTCAATTTGGACAATTCCCCATAAATATTCCCCCTAAAATGGTAACCAAGGGAATTTGCAAACTTTTGTGTTGCTTTTAAAAGATTTGAATATTTTACCAAATAATTGGAGCAGTGCCAAATGAAAACAATAACAAAAAGATTTGTTTCCATACAAATTTCAATTTGTTTGTCGTTTGTTTTATAAACAAAATGCAAATTCGTGGGAATGTTTTTGATTAAATTGTGTATCAAAATATTCAAGGTTGGGAACAAGTTTGGAGTTGGAAATGATTGGGAGCTTGGAAATGAGGTTGGAAGCTTTGAAAAAGGCTTAGAATAATTGTAAAGTGATTTGGAAGCTTGGGAATAGGATTAGAAGCTTTGAATAAATTTCATAAGCTTTGAAAAGTAGACATAAACTTGTAAATTCATAATTCGAACAAAAATATATTTCATTTACTTTTTGAT
Source organism: Proisotoma minuta (assembly GCA_034698145.1). Classification (NCBI taxonomy): domain Eukaryota; kingdom Metazoa; phylum Arthropoda; class Collembola; order Entomobryomorpha; family Isotomidae; genus Proisotoma; species Proisotoma minuta. The sequence continues at coordinate 10,050 of JAQIXN010001629.1, forward strand.
AACAAAAATTTTAAGCTGTTTTCTAATTAGATAAAATTTTGGTAGCTTTCAAATAAATAATAAATTAATACTAATTAGCTAAATACTGATTAAATTGATTGATTTTGAGTATTTCAAATATTCCAAATTTTATTTCAACTGTAAAAGGTTGGCAACTTTAATTTCCATGGTTTCAAACAAGCATCGTAATTCAGTGCTTTAACAATTAACGTTACTAACGATATAAACAATACAAAATTTAACGGGGTCTTCAAAATAAGATTTGCACCAAATTCTAGCAAAATTTCAGCATCCATTTTCCCATCATGTATCACAGCTTATGAGATGAATTAAGTATACAGAGCAGGAGCTCAAAAGCTTTTGAAGCAGCCTGAGCTTCAGCCCTCACCTAATCTCCGGGCTCCCTAAAAATGAGTAGGTAGAGCAGCATGCTTCCTATGGTAATCCTAACAGCCCACAAGCTTGTGCTGCTCATCAGCAGGCTCCTGATGCTGACGCCCCGGCTCTCCGCAAGCTTCTTGAGCTGGCTGAGGACGAGGAGGAGTTGGAAGAGGTCGGTTGCCATGAGCCCCACGTCCCGCAAAACCTGATGCAGCTCGCCCTGTCCCCTGACCACGTTGCGGAAGAACTGGTCCTTGAGGGCGAGGCTTGCGTGGAAGCCTGCGATGGAGCCTATGACGAGGAGGGGCGGGGGGGTGAGGCTTCTCTTGGTGTCCAGGGCGACGAAGGCGAGGCTTGTGGACAGAAGCTCGGTGAGGGTGAAGAAGAGTTGGTGGGCTTGTTGGGGGTAGAACTCGTCGTTCCACACGTTCCACTGCCCCCACCAGCCGTAGTAGTGGGAGTGGAGGGAGCTTATGAGGAGGAGGCTCATGGAAGCTCGCAGCCGCCGCTTGTACAGCAGAAGCCCGAGCTTCTTGGAAGCCTCGTAGAGGGCGAGGAAGAAGCAGAGCGTGATGACCCACATTTTGAGGGCGTTGGCGCTGTAGTTGAAGTAAACGTGCTTGTACTTCCCAACCCCCGCCTCGTACGGACCTGCAATTCCCAAGCAACATTACAACTTTGTAGTTTGTGAGTAACCATGACAACGCACCTTTAAAGACGGTGTCCCAGCAACTGCAGCTGCAGCTCTTGGCGTCCACCTCCTCGTCCCCTGCCCCCCACAACAGGTAGAAAAGGCTCATGTGGGCTGCGGGTAGTAATATGGGGAGGATGAGGCCAAAGGCTGCAGCCAGCAAGTGGATCTTTGCAGGGGTGGAATGTTTCTTGCTCCCATGGCAACCGCCCACTGGCTTGTTCCTCAGGGGAAGGGGCCCCTCCGACTCCAAATCCCTTTCCATTTATTACGATTTGAAGATTTGAAGCGTAAAATGAGCTTGTCGCGAGCTTAAACTTGTTTTACTTGCAATGGGACCAATTAAGATCCATTTGCAATTTTGGGTAATTCTTTTAAACGAAGCTTAATTGTGGTGGGTTCAAAGCAGAGCACAATTAATCTGTGGACATCCCAAAAAGCACCAAAATCCACACAAATAAGCACCAAAGGTTTAACTATTCTCTGCACCATTAACTAACTATTAGTTAGTAACTAACACCTTCAAAATCCGAGAAATAACTTATCTTTAAATGGAAGTAGGGAAGTTTCCATCCCACTTTCTCTCTCTTTATACAGCCTGTCTCGGGAATATACCGAATTCGGGTATTCTCCGGTTATTAGAGTTCCCTTTTACTCCGATTTCCTCACAAAGTAAAAACCCGAAGATTTTGGATGTGCCTTGTTGTTTCAGAAAAGAACTTAAGGGCTAGTTATCCATGGAAAAGTCGCTGGTTTCTCCAAAATTAAAGGAAAGCGAGCAACAATTGACCTCTGACCTTTCAGCTGATGACCTCGCAATTAAATGTACTCTTAAAATTTTGAATTTAAACCATTTATTCCAAAAATTAGAAAATTTCATTGTTTTGACGCCTAGACTAGGTAAATGGACTTTGTGAATAGGAGTTTGGCGACGGGGGCGTAGCGCATGAGGATTTGGTCACCCGCGCCCAACGTCACCAGGTGCGTCTCCCCCTCAACGTCCTCCGCCTCGATCGTCGACCCTTCGATGACGCGGAAGAAGACGTGGGTGTCGTTTTGGGGGCGTCTGGCGAAGCGCGCCCGCTCAATATCCGCCATCGGGCTGGGGAACTTTGAAAGCAGCGTCATGCTCAAATATTCTTCCGTCCGCTCCACAAACCTGAAACACAAAGTGAGGGAAATTACAAATTACAAAGTGTCCCTCTGTCTGTTCGTCTGTCCTTCCATTAAAGTAGAAAATTCTAGTCATTAAATCTTAATTAAATGGAAAATTCCGTAATTAATTGACCAGAAACTTGGAAAACATGCTCAAAAGTTCCAAATGCAAGTCCAGTAACAAGATAAGTCAAACGGCTGAAGGTCAAAGGTCAAAATTCTTATGTCGCCGCCTATTTTTAAGCTTTGACTTGTCTACTTTTGTCTGTGTGACCAAATATTTTGACCGTTCAGAGTTAAAATTAAGCTTCCGGGTCAATTAATTTATGGCAAAGATAAAATTGGACAAAAACAGGAAAAACATCGAGTCAAATTTCAAATTATCGTTCATAAGTTGGCAAATTTTGTCCTAAATCGTCAAATTAACTTTATAAAAAGCTCAAAAATCAAATTTTTGCTTTGTGCCATAAATAGCGCCCCATTTTCATTTGAATTTTCAAAAAATTGTCTTGATCTTGTCCCAATTATGTTAAAATTGCCCTAGACACGTCCAAATAGGCTTAAAATTGTACTAAAAAGTCAAAATTGTCAAAATAACTGTCGCAACGACCCCGCCGTCGAATTTGCGTCCTCGGTGGACGGTCCTTCCAATCCCAAATTTGACCCCTGACCCTTACTTTTTGAGGAAGACGAGTTCCTCCTGCATGAGGACGGAGGGCTGAGAGCGATGGCGCTGTTGCTCGCTCTCGTAGTAGAAAAACGCCAACTTTTGAATTTTGAACAGCCGCGTCCGCATGTAACTCACAACAATGAACTTTACCCGCTCCACCTGCGCCCAAATAACAATTAAAACCCGAAATAACTAAGGATGAGTGTCACCTCCAGCTTGTGAACGTCAGTGCGCATGTCCCTCTTGTCCAAATGGACGAGATTCCTCTCCATACATTTGATCTGCGTCGTCATGGCGTCGCGCTCTTGGTCCAGCGGCGGCAACAGTTCCGGCGCAATCTTCTCGTTCATCCAACCCTAATAAGTTAAACAACAATCAAATTAGAGTTGGTAAATTAGATTAGTGACACTATTTTCGTCAGATGGGACATAATTTGTCCTTTATCAACTAAAATGTCGGCTTTTGTCACAATTTTCGTCAACCAAAAGGCCAACTTTAACCTTTTTGTGACAACTTTCGTCACTTGGGAACTAAAAGAGACACTACCCTTGAGCTTACCGTTTCAATCCGATCGAGAACCTCCCTTGGCGTCAAATTTTCCGTTTCGCCCTCTTCCTCCTCGTCACTTGGACCAATGATGTCCGCCGAGTCGTCAGACCCTGAGCCCACCTCCATTCGTTCCTCCTCCCCCTCCATCTCCTTTTTTGACCTCTGACCCCGCGACCTTAATTAATTTTTCGACGATTTCGGTGTTTTGTGGAGCTCCGATTGCACTGCCGCTTTTGAGATTTCACTTGTGGCAAACTCTATGCACCCTTTTGCACTTGTACTTGCAAAATTTTTGGAAAAATTCCAAAATTGTCGGAAAAATATGTTTCCAAACTTGCTTAATTACCTTATCATATACTAATTTTTAAATGGAATGCAAATTTTTCAAAATATCAGATTCAAAATACGAAAATGGATGTCCAACAAAAGAAAGTCAAATATGCTTCAGAAAATCTGAAGTTTGCTCAACAATGACGAAAATCCGCCGCATGAAAATAATTTCGACAACAATCAGCCAACAATGGAGAGCTAAAACAATGCAGCCAAGGAAAGTTATAACTTGGCGCAATACAAAAGCAAACATGGACTGAAACTGAAAACTTGACGCCTAAAATCTTGGTGATTTGACCGTTTGCAGAAAGATTTGTGGCAGATTTCAAAAATGAGGATGAGTATGACGACGGCATTGGCGCCAACGGACGCAGGACCCTCAACTTTTGAGATGAGTGGTCGTAAACTTGGCGAAAACCGCTTCAAGTTACAAATCCATGTGTTTTACATTCACAGCCAAATTATAAAGCTCAACCCAAAATAAGATAAGTTGTAAATTGACGTATTAAGTATTATGCAATTTTATGCATGCTCTGTCTGTCTGTCTGTCTGACTCCTCGGTAATCCCCAATATTTTGACACAAGATCCTTTAACTTCTTGACACAGGTCAAGTTCAAGTTCCAAGGGGGGCATTCAAGTTCATAATTTTGGGGGAAATGTGGTAAATCTTGTGAATGCACTATGTGTCAGTAGCTTCCATGACTTTAATAAGAACATTCTGAACAAATTGCGACAAAAAATGAAGCTTGAATGGACGCGAAGCTCGACAGACGGACAGACGGGGGAGACAAGTGCGTTTAAAGTAGTGAGGGGCTTTTACCTTTTCAGGTAAAATAAATGCCCAAAATAAACCCTTCCCTTCAATTTATGAGACAAAGGAAATTAGTCCAGATTTTGTGATTGATCCTCAGTTTAAATGGAATTATTCGTAGTTAGCCACAAATTGGAAAATTTCTTGGAAAAGTGACAACGCCCCTCTAAAAACAAACCGACCAAACATTTTCCCTCCGTCCAAACCCCCCCCCCCTCCGTTTGACAGTTGAATTGACCAAATCCTCGTCATGTCTGACTCTTATGTGGGATTTCTGGAGGAAATGAAGGGACGGGAAATTGTGGCGTCTTCTTTTGTCTCCCAACCCCAAAATGACGTCAGTGGTTTCTGTCTCCAGTCGTCCCAATTGGACTCTTCCGTGGATTCGACTTACTCCGCTTTCGCCCACAATTTGGGCGCGGCGGGCGCCAGTTCCCCAATCGTCCAACGACACGAAGAGAGGGCCCGGCGGCTGGGGGAACTGATGGAGTTGTCCCTCAGTGACGATGACGAACTTTGGGAGGAGATTGACCAATTGCAAAAGGTGAGGACTTTGACATTTTGGAATTTGTGATTAAAGTGTTGTTATTTTGCAGGAGGGGTGTGATTCGGAGTGTAAGTGGATGTCTGTCGGAGAATTCGGAAGAAGAAAGGACGCACAATCCACAATTTTGGCGGAGGAAGGTCAAAGGGCAAATGGGAAACAAAATTGGCGACTCGTCGAAAGCGGAAATGTGAGAATTCCAATTAAAATCATGTTAATCTGTGATTATAAATGACGATTACATTAAATTTTAGGGAAAGTTTGAAGGGGAGGAGGAAAAGGGTTGGTGTTTGGGACAATTAGTGGAGGGGGACAAGGACAAGACGATGGTCAGTGGACAGGATTTGGTCACTTCTGTTGGGACAAGAATTGCCAACCGAAAGTCAAGAGAAAACTCGCAACACGAGCAACTGCCAAGCGAATGTCAAGATTTGGAGGAGAAAAGAACAAAAATCCCCAACAAAAAGCAATTTCCTTGTTCGGGATGTTCCAAATTGTTCGCTTCAAAGTACCACGCAAGAAACCACAAGTTCACCCACATGCCGAAGGAGGAATTGGACAAATTACAGGTATTTTACGAAGAGTGTTCAACCTGCGCCAAGATTTTCTTCCACAGAACCAATTTTAAGACGCATCAATTAATTCACAGTGGAACCAAGAACCACATTTGTGGCGTTTGTGGAATGGCCTTCACTTTAAAGATAAACTTAGCCAGACACGCCAACGTCCATCTCAATCCCAGGGAAAAAGAGGAAATAAAATCCGGATGGAAGAATGTCTGCTATTTTTGCCACCAGAAATTCAGAACACCCTTCGATCTCGTTCGTCATTTTCCCATCCACAGCAGAGAAAGGGCCTTTCCTTGCAACGTCTGCCGCCAAACTTTCACCCTCCAAAGTTCATTGACCCGCCACAAAAAGAACGTTCACGAACAGCGGCGTCAATTCATTTGTGAGGATTGTGGCAGCTCTTTTGGGACAAAACAATCTCTGGAGCGTCATTCCGTGGTCCATTCTGGGGCTCGTCCCTTTCCCTGTCCCAAATGCGACAAGACCTTCAACCAAAGCTCCGCTTTAAATCGTCACCGAAAATCTGTTCATTTGGGAGTGAGGTTCAAAATTTGAACCTCAATTGTGGGAAATGCTCCAAAAGCTTCTCTCGTTCCTCCGATCTTAAAAAGCACATGAAAAAAGCTCACAAATGATTTATTTTTGGCCAATTTTCATTTAACGTTCTCCGTCTTTTGCTTGATTTGTTGTGTCTCCTCAGTTCGTGTAAAGTTGTGTTAAGGTTTTGACAATTTATTGGCAATTTGTAGTTGTCTTTAATTTTAAG
>JAQIXN010001630.1:0-16509 GCA_034698145.1 Proisotoma minuta
AAAACCTCTCTAAAAGATAATTTAGGTTTTTGTATTTTTAAATAATAAATTAATAAATTAAGATTATAAGATTATAAGTAATAATCAATATTATTACCCTCCACGTTGTTGTGCAAAATAAAAATATCGACTGCCCCTCTTTTCAGGTCTTCCATATTTAGGATAAGTCCACAACTCATTCAGCCTATCTTCATACTCCTTTCTTTGTTGACAATCACTTAAATAATTGTTTGTAATGTTGTTTTGAGCCCTCACAAACTGAGTTACTTGATCACTGTCCGGAGTCTCGAGCCATCGGTATGGATCTCTCACCTTACAGAATATAGGAGAATATACAAATAAATGCATTGAAATACAAAAGAGGAGTGAAATGTGACGCTGGTGATTGTTTTATCATGTGTATATTTTGTCACAAATGAAGAAGCATATAGTAATACAAAAGTATTGTGTTTTGTTGGGCTTACAATTGTTCCATGAAAATCATCTACGGCTTGTTCATCCCTTTTCACTTTCGGATACTGGATTCTTTGAGAGTGGACTACAATGTTAAGAAATGTAATGACTAGAATAATCCCTAAAATTGATTTTGGAAAGTTGCCCATCCTTTTGGTTGAGTGGATCTATCTAGTTAAGATGCCCTCGTCTTGCTACTTAAACTTTAGGAAAGATCGAGGATTGAGATTAGGTATTATAGAAACTTTTATGAAAGCCTGGATTCAATTTGCAAAGTTACTCGCTCGCCGAACCACTTCTAGAATACTGAACTTAATTGTTAATTCAAACCAACTTAATGAACCCTATACCTGCGGTTATTTCATGTTTTTATTCTTTACGATGATGGAGTAGGAATAAGATAAAACAAACGCCCTTTGTTCGGTTTTCCATAATATAATGTGATTTAACTCATATCTCCCATCTTCCCTCATTACCCTTTAATCCTGCAGCACTTCTTCTTCTTCCTCTTCAAAAACTCATTCCTCATAAATTCATGGGGACAAAGAGCGAGAGAAGAAATTGTTGAACAAACTTTTAAACTTGATTCAGTCAGAGACCATGATTGTGATTGCATAACTTAGTTGAGCTACAACTTTTGTCTTTCTACTTGCTAAATGCTCAGTCAGTCGTCAAATCTTGTCTTTCATAAGGGTGGATGAACTTACTCTAATCAGCTTGTTAACACAATGCCAAAATCAAAAATAATAAAAAATTTAGTCAAGCCAAAACAAGCTAGGTAGCAAAAAAAGTTTTTAACAAAAGTCGGTAACTGTAAGCAATATGCAGGTAGCAATAACTCTAATCTGTAGAGATTGAGTGTTTTAATCTCTTCATATGTGAAAAGCAAATATATTTTTCCCAGAAGCTTACTGAACAGGTCTACTTCCTATTTTGTTTGACAGATCTGTGGTAAATTGAGAACGAAATGTCTAACCCAAGTTTCAGAGTGCCCCAAAGGGATGGGAGCACTACTTTTCTTTTAGGCTAAGATATCAGTTTTCTGGTGAAAGTCACGTTTGATGTCAAATTTTCTTTGGTTTGATTCACTAATGAGACAAAGGTTGCAAAGATATCAATGCTCCATAGCAAGGAGGCTAATATATAACAGGGGGGATTCCAGAAATACATTGTTTAGATATTCAGAAATCAAACTCTGTATAAAGAAAGTCTTGGTTTCTTTCCTGAATGTAATTTGCCACTATTACTATACATGTATAGTTAAGATGTGGACCCAAAGGAGAATAGTTAGCCATTAAAAAGTCATTGGCTACACAAAGCCATCATTTTCAGGCAATTGTGGGGAGGCCTATGTACTAGTCCTCACCATCGTTATTAAAGAAAAGTCATTTCCTTGCAAGTTAGGAAACACTTTGAAAAATTGGAGTAGAAATTCGTAAATGTCAGGGGCAGCACCAATGGACGTTTTTCCTCATCGATTACAGAATCTTTTTAAATGAGGTGGAAATGAGTTATCACATTGCTTAGTAGTAGACTAGGCTAGGAAAAGATAATTTGGTATTATACTTATGTGATGATATGATACACAAACCAAAGACACGGGGCTGACGGGACTATCCAATAAGATAATGTTTGAGTTAGAGATGCCATAAATGGTCTCCATTGTGGCTGAATACGAAATTAAACTGGGTGAAAGCTTCCTCGATTTCTATGTTGTAACTTCCTCCGTTTTAAATTGCATGCTACATCTTAAACCATAAATCTACGGCATTACATCACAAATGTATCAAACCAATCTTGGACTAAATATTTTTTGGTTTCATAATATATGTATATACATAACGAAGAAAAACCAAAATACCAAAATTACATATAAAATATGTTATAAATTGTATATACATATTTTCATTGGACAGTGATAAATCCATTGTACTTGTAATCCTAAGGCAAAAAAAGTTTTGAACTTGTTCATTCCTTCCTGATTTTATCAAGAGTTAAAAACAAGTTTGACACTTTGTAGAAAGTCTATAATAGAAACAAACACTAAAACTCTGCAAAGGGCCATTTTCACTTAAAACATCTCGACAAACTGTTTCACAACTCATTAACTACTAAGAAAGACGCAATATTTGGAAGAGAGCTTTTGTTCTCTTTTATAATCCCCACAAGCAGTTAATACTTGTCAGCATAACTAAACTCATCAATAACTTAAGTACTCTCAGAATATTTCTAACTTGAAATATCTTAGTTAAATCAAATGTTCAAATTGATATATGTATGTATATTTTTATTTATTTATTTAATTCATTAATCAAATAATAAAACAAAGGGATAAAACAATCCGTTATGGCGTAAACTTGAATCCCAATGCTTTCACCAAAAATGAGAAAATATCCACAAATTCTCCAATCTAGAAAAAAAACAAGCATTTGATTGAAAAAAATGTAGAACAAATGCCTACGTAACAATAAAAAAAACCTTCACCTTCACTTTTGTAGGTTTACCGGCACCATGGCCTGCATTTGTCGTAATTCTCAGCAACAGTGGATTTGTCTGTCTGTCTGATTTGCCTATCGTGTGTTGAAGTTCAGCCGCTAATTTGTATGAGTGAAGTGGAACAACGCGATCGTCATTATCTCCCGTTAATAACATCACAGCAGGATATTGGACTTTTTCATCTTTGGATAGTCTCACATTGTGGAGTGGAGAAAGTTTGTAAAGATTATCAAAATGGGTCTTGTTTCCGTCTGTAGAACATCCATATTCACTACACCAGGCGTAACCAATTGTGAATTTGTTGAATCTCAACAAATCGTGAACGCTTTAAAAATACGACATATTGTTAATCCTATTCTGTGTCAACACATTATTACATATCTGAATTTACCCAACTTGAGCGATTCCAGCTCCATACAGTTGATTTTGGCGTTGATTAAGACACGCTCCGACCAATAGGCCACCTTAAAATCCAATCAACATATTGACTAACATTAGTTGTGTGGATAATAAAAGTTTTCTTTACCATTTGATCCTCCATTGATCACAATCTTTGAAGCGACAGTGTAATTTTGTGAAATAAGATACTCGGCAGCCGCTTGAAAATCATCAAAAGAGTTTTGCTTGTTCAAAAGTCTACCACCTTCGTGCCATTTATGACCATATTCTCTGTAATTAAAATTATACTATTACGTTGTATATATAAAGTAATTAAGTATTAAATTAAAGCCAACCCTCCGCCCCGTATGTTGGGAATAGCGTAAACTCCGTCAAAGTTTTGCACAAAAACTATGCGCTCTGGATTAAAGGAAGGCAGAATTTTAATATTAAATCCACCATAGCCATAGACGAAAGTTGGCGAGTTCTTTTGAGGAACGTAATCCTGGATCAAAGATCAAATAAAACAAACCACAAAATGTGAAGAACTCTTAAAGTAAAATTGGCTAATTTGATTAATGTTTTTAACAACAACCTTCTTATGTATCATGAACATTGGCACCTTAGTCCCGTCTTTGCTTGCAAAGAAAACCTGTTTTGTAATAAATTTGGTCTCATCTAGACCAGGAGCCACTGCCTGGAAAAACACTTTGGGTTCAAAGGGTGGCACGGCCTTGGTTAAATCAACATGGTAAACTTTCCCCGGTGTTAAAAATGATACAAAGTTGAAAAAGAATTCATCATGATTTCGCTTTCCAGTAAATCCAGAGACAGTCCCGATTTCCAGTGGAAAGTTTTGAATAAAGGAACCATTTCCAAGAAACCTCAACTCCAAGCTGCTCTTCACATCCTCCAAATATCCCAAAACTAACTTGTCCCTGTCATTCAAGAGAGATATACAAAATTGTTAAAAACTTTTGGCACAACTTGCCCAAAACTTGGAGAATTACTTTCCCTTAAAATCTTACTGATTGATTGGAGCAGCCCATTGTAAAACTCTTTGTTTGGGATCCTCAGGTATTAAAGTTGACCAGTATTGCTCTTCTGGTTTGTTCAAATCAATTCCAACGATTCTGTAGTTTGAAGCCCCTTTGTTTGTCGTAAAGTAGACTATAGAATCATCGTTTGTAACATACTGGTGTAGAAAAATACCAAAAATTAAACAATAATATTAGCTATAAATCCAAAAGTATGCATATAAACAGTCGTATCATATTTACTTACGTCATATTCTGCTTCAAATTTTGATATTATTGGAATAAGTGTCAATTTTGATTTTAATCCATTTCTTAAAGGTTCTTCAAGATTTGCATAGTAGACCAAAATTTCACCCGATGCTCCTGATAATAATAAAAAAATAATATCTTTAACATGCATAACGTGCGAATGAATGCATGAGATTGTGTTTCTCATCTTACCTGCAGAGGGGAAAATGAGAAGTCGGTTTCCTTCTCGAGTAAGCGTAAATGTTCCACTGAAAACATTACATATTGCTAAATAATACTAATTTTACATTATGTCATTTTACATAAGCCAATCAGGATTTTCTGGAAATTCAGCCATCAAAACATCTTCATTTTGACTTGTCCCAACTCGATGATAGTATATTTTTTGGTTTGTAACTTTGTCGGTCTCGGTGCCATCAGACCTGCCTTTTTTAACGTTTGGAAATCTCTATACAAAAACCAAAATCCAAACTGTCAGAAACATTTGCCACAAGAAAGTCAATATTATTTACAGCATAAAATAGCCCTTTATTATCGTGTGTGAATTCAAAAGTTGAAAACTTGACTTGTTCCAAAACTTCTGGATAGTCTTGACCAGTGGAGACATTTCTTATATAAACGGTGACCCAATCACTGCCTTTGTGATTTAGTCCATATGCAGCAAGTTCTCCATCTTCAGAAAAAGAAAAATGATAGACCGAAACGGTTCCATCTTCTGAGAGTGCGTTTGGATCAAAAAATACACGAGCTTTCTCTGATGTCAAGGAGTCTTGGACGTAAAGTACACTTGAGTTTATAAATATATAAAGTCAATGATGGGGACATCTTACTATAATCGGATAATCATATTTTCCTTACTCTTGATTTTGAGTCCCAGTATTCTTATAAAAGAAATATCGAGATCCATGTTTTTCAGGGGTTTTATATCGAGTGTACTCAAAGGCGGAGGTTAAAGTTTTATGAATATCCTCCTTGATTGGCTGATCTACGTAATTTGATGTAACTTGGTTTTGAGCGTCGACAAAACGTTTCACTTCATCTGAATTGGGGTCTTCTAACCACCGATAAGGATCATTTACTTGAACTCCATAATAACTGTCTACCACCGACTCATCTCTTTTTACGTCAGGGTACTTAATTTTTGCCCATGCACAAATAAATAGGAGAAAGCAAACGAGAATTGAGGGCTTCATTTATTTTCTATTAATAATAAGTTATTTTTAGTTGAAACATTACAATTTCATGGGCAATTGCTGACTTACCTTATGTTATATAGAAATGGATATGTCTCAATAAACTGCAAAAGTAAAGTGAATGATGTTGGGAAAAGGTTTGTAACTTAAGTAAAATCTTGGCTAGCAAATAAATATGCAACTGATACCTGATAATTTTGACCTCTGAAGGACAACGGGCGAATGACTTTATAATACAGACGGATTTTTATTAAAGCTTGATATTATATTGCAACAATTCAACTACAAGGAAACCGGTGACTTATTTATGTACTGGATAATTTTATGGAAGTTGAAAAAGTGGTTCTACAAGTTGTTTCCGTGTCTTGGTTAGAAGTGGTCATCACGAATATATTAAATTAAGTATCTAGTTCATTAGCCCGTCTAAATGTAAAATAATTTCTATCTCATATTTGCATAGAATAATAAAATATAAACATGCAAATAAATTATTGTTGATGGTTCTCATTTTTTGCTCTTTTTATTATTAAACATTTACATTAAATCTTCGTTTGGCCCGACGAACAATTCTTGGAGATATTCCATCAGGACAGATGAACATTGTCGAGGCTGGCATTGACTTTTTATCAGTTATTGCCACGGCATGACTTTTTACAGAATTTTGACTTTGGTCATTGTTGACTGGAAGAAATGTGTTACTTATCCGTGTTTTTGGCGGAGACAAACCACGACAGAGCTCAACCATTGCTTTCTCCACATATTCAGTTCTTTTGGTACTTTGTAAAGCAACCGTTGTAGAATTTGGAACTAAAGCCAAGGACCGTGATGATGACATGGAACTGCAGCTTTTCCCTCGGCCCACAAACTTTTGGTCATGTCCTTTTTTTGATTGTACATCATGTTGAGAATATGAATTGAAAACGGGGGAACTTAATGAAGAAATGTTGCAAACGACTTGTTCATGACGATGGGCAACATTTTTACCTCTCACGTTGACTAAATTTTGAAGGCTATTACTTGAACAGCGTACTTTGTTTTTCTCTGCGTAACAAAGGACATTATTCGGTGTTTGTTTCAGTGATCGATTTGGCTGGAATTGAGAATAATATCCATTTGAAAATCCAGAATGATGATCTCCTTTTTGGGGTTGCAAAGGTGGCAGAGTGTAATTGGAACTTGGAATATTAATAACTGTGTGGTTAGGTGTGTCCGGTTTTTTGTGATTAATCCTAGAGACTGATTCTCTAATGTCTCCGTAAGGTCTATTCCTTGTACAATTTCTCCCAGCATCAATCAATTGCTCTCTACTGCTATTGTTGCAGACATCTTGCTTTTTTGGTGGCTGAAGTAATGGAAGAAACACCTTTGTTTTAAATTGTGTATGTTCTTTTCTTGTGGAGGATGGAAGTTTTGTCAACCACTTTGTTTGATACACTGGCAACTGGTTAAAGGCGTGATTGCTCTGTTGCTTTTTTGTAGTTATATTTGTTTTCATGTTTGATTCTTTCAAGTTACTTTGGTATGGTCCTGGGAGAATTCCTTTAAGGACCCCATTACTCTTCCGCTCACAGTTAGGAACTATCAATTCAGATGGTCTCATTGCATTTTCTATATCTTGCTCAGGGAGAATCATTTGCGAGTTTGAACTTTTGGACTCATCAGCAAAATCAAGGTCCATGTTTGTACTTTTACTGGATAGTTTACCGGATAGTGGAACAGTGTATTTTATAATCGGAACTGCGGTATCTATCACAGTAGAAGGTGCTCCAAACGTTGGACAAGTCTTATTATTTTTGAAAGGACCGAGGGTAATTCTAGACACATCTTTCACCAAATTTTCCATTGAATTATGATTGTCATTAAAGTTGTTTACGTTTGCAACACCGTCTACCATCAACATTTCTAAAACGGAACCTGACGGACAAGGTTCAAAACCCATGCAAGAATTTGTGTTTGCAGAGTTATCTGTCGAATGAATCACAGCATTTGGTTCAAAAGTCATCTTCTCTACTTTTGTGTTGAATTCAACCAGTTCAACCTCCTTTCTCTGTACAGACATTTCTTGCAATAATATTTCTGCCGATGAACTAGGTTTGCTTTCTATTATTGGCGTGGTTTGACTGAGAAATTCTGGTCCATCCCCAACCTTGTTCAATTTTTCTTCTTCTTCTTGTTCTTGATTTTTGAGATCTTCTACTTTCACAACGATGGCTTTTGTGCCCTTACTTTTCACGAGGATTGGTTCTGTGCTTTTGCATCTTCGTGGAGGGACTTTTGGGAGAAAGTATGTGTCCTCAATGTCAGAAATCTTTGCAGGGTGTGACACTGACACCAAGTGCCTTTTCCTGGGTTCCAATATAACTTCAATGTCAGAGACAGATCTATAAACCGGCTTTGGTTGAGTTTTCTTTGATTTTTCGTGGGCAACCTTTAATTTGTCTATTGGCTCTTTCACTTGATCCATAATTGTTTGAAGAGAATCTTGGTCCAGGACACTGCGAGAGAAAATTGAGAGGGATGAACGTTCTACTTTTACCACAACAGGTTTGGATGGCTTTGTGTGTCTTTTGGATTGATGATGCCATTCTTTCAATTCTGTAATGGTACTATTTTTCATTTCCCTTACTTTAGGCCCTACTGTTAAATTATGAAAAATAAAATATATAAATGATAAACATGTACAATTACACCATATATTAATGTAAATAAAATATATAGTACCATCAGCTAAAATTTCTTTGATGAGAAGCTCAGTGTTGCTTCTAAGTCCATTAATTTCAATTGGTTTTATGATTTCCCCAAATTTTCGCAAAAGATTTTCGTCAGCAAGGATTACAGCCAAATATGGAATTAACGGATCTGGAATTCGTTTCTCACGAAGAAACTCTTCTGGCTGATCCTTCATAATTGTCAAATACATTCGTATAATGCTAATGTTTTCTTTGTGCATGGCATCAATTCCTTTGTTACATTGTTCTATATGTTTGTACAACCGATCTCTTTCGTTGAAAGCTTCAGAAAGAGCCTCAGACTTGTCACCCAAACATTCATGATGTGTTCTACATTTTTGAATAGAAGAATCAAAATCAGCAAAATCAGAATGATACATAATAATAATTTAAAATTATTATTATTCATATACACTTGCCGATATGTCTCTAATTTTGTTTTTGCTTCATCAAGTCTTTTCTCCATATTTTCCAAATGATTTACTGCCCGTTTCTTTTGATGATTTAGTTCGTCGTTGATTAAAATGCTTTCTCTGAATTCTTTTTCATAAGCTGAAGCTATTCTCAGATGAGATTTGAAATCAATGCTAAGGGTTTTTACCATGCTAATTGGCAAACAACAGGATGGACATTCCACTTGTTGATTTGTATGGGTTCTAAGTTTAAAAAAAATGTTTGAGCAATTTTTTTTTCTATTGCATTAGTTTTAAATTTCAATTAGACCAACTGATGATAAATGAAGCAATAATGGCGAAGGCAAAATCTATGAAACTAAAGAGAAAAGTTTCTTGTAGAATAATTGATCAAAATAGAAATTGAGTTTACCAAGTGTCCACATTCTGCCGAAACCACAAGCTCAGTGTCTCTCATCTGACCGGCGTACATTTGTCTAAGTTCATTTCGAATTGAGACAGCCTCCCTTCCAGTTCCCTTGATGGGTTTGGGGCTTGGACGACGTGCCAAAGAAATGTCGCAAACTGGACAGCAAAGCTCATCCGAAGATACCGGACAATTTCTAACCAATTGGTTCTTAACGTTTCGTCGACTGTAACTGTGCATTCCTTGAGGAATTTTATTATTATTGTTAGGATTGACAAAAATTGAATGAATACAGATTGAGTGGTAAGTAAAAGTACAAAGAAAGAATGCAATTTTTTTGGGGAAAACCTTTTCTGAATACATAAAGAATTCAAATTACATGGATACGTTTTAAAAACCACGAGTAAATAATATAACCACAATCAGTCTACTTCTGGTTTAGAGTTTATGTGCAATCCGAAAAGTTTAAAAATCTTGAAAAATTATAAACAATTACTAATTAAATAAAAATGCCAAATTTGAGTACTCTAATGCCACTCATATCTTCAAATAAAGACAAAAAAGGATTTAGAGGTTTTGGAATGATAGTACCACCAAGTTTTAACTTCAAAGATGATACATTGGAAAAAATCACTTCGACACAAATTCAACCCGAGACACTTGAAAATCAAAGCACTGAAGATGAGTATGAAGAAGACACTACTAGCGATGACACTTTAGCTTTTGAAACATCAAACCTTCCAAACAAACCAAAGAAGGACTGCAGAGAAATTTTGACGGCAGATCGGAAGTTGGATGAGAAAAGGAAGAGGATCGAGTTTGAAGTTGATACTATTAAAATAGAAATAAAACCTAATCAATCACTGGCTGAGAACAATCGTTTCAAAAAGAATATAACTTTACAACATACAAAAGAAGTAATCAAGAGCTCGACACAATTTCCAATACATTACTGTCTTAAATATGACGAGTCAAAGGCCAAATATGTAATTGACAAGCGTAAAAGTTATGCATACAAAGTGGCTACTGATCTTTGCAACTTTGAATTGCAACAAGTGAAACACAAAATCTTGGGGTTACCGGTATGACTAAAAATATTAAAAAATGAATCAAAGTAAGTACAATAGCTTGTTTTTGTTTTGTTATATTAGGAGTATTTATGGAATGGGGTATTTAGCTATTTGAATATTGATGATATGAAGTCACTAAGATTAGCATCACGAGAGACAAATTATTTGGTCGAACACACTCTTCGTTACGCGAAAGATTTATGCTTTGTTCACGATGAAAACATTCACCCTCGAATTCAAGATAATCCAACAATACCTTCACAACTAATTTGCCAAGACGGCAATCTTGGATGGCCAGGAATCAGATTGAGACATTTCAAAACCCCATTTTCTGGAAAAAAGTATTTTTCAGAGAATAATAAAAAGCTTGATAAGCTGAGCATACAAAATACAATCAAGACTGTGGACATTCAAGATTGTTGCTTGGCTTGGACAGACATAATGGAAATTGTTGGATGTTTACCCAATCTAACAAACTTTGGCTACACTCACACACCTGAATTTCTTCAGCAGAACAATAATAAAGTATTCAAAGTCATGAAAGGAAATCTAAAGACTCATTTTGAAATCGTCGGTGTCCTCAAAAAGAGTGAATACAAGCGTTATAGATTTTACAAAGGAACACCTTCAAAACTTAGTAAAGTAATCATCAAAGCACTTAATTTAGGACTCACCAATTTTCTCCTTGCAACGTTGGACCAGGTATGCCGAAAATTGGAAGCCATTGAAATCTACTTTCAAGAGGATTTATTCATGCTAAATGACACAACGGAAAGTTCCATGTTTGACGGAAGACGTTTAATTTGCAACAATCAGGAGACGCTTCGTTTTCTCAATATTACTTTTCTTGACGAATTGTACCTTAGGAAAATGGGGCCTGGAAATGATGGTGAACCTAATTTAGCCATTCAAACAAAAACTCCAATGTTTTGCAATGCATTTTTCCCACTGCATGAAAGGTTGAAGCTAAATCAACTGACTCTGCAAATACCTTCAGCATTTGTGATTTATGAAACACAAAGCTTGACCCAGAAAAAGCGATGGGCATCTCCAAAGCCTATTAGCGAAATATGTAGCAGTAAAATGAAAACTTTTTTAGCTTCACAATCCAAGTCGTTAGAATTCCTAAAGATTGGAAGAGTGATGAATTCAAACAGTGAGGGAATTCGACAAAGCCTTCTTCAGTTGATTTTAAAGTTGCCAATTATGAAAATAAGTGCGTGGTATGATGCGAATGATGACTTTGACGACAAACAAAAGGATGAAAATGCGATTATTAATTGGAATGAAATTAAGCCTGTGCTCCAAGACGTGGTTATTTATCTAAATGACGATTCTGTTGCAATTCAAAAAGTGTTCCCTAAAGATATGCCGGTTATGAAACATGTCAAAATTTTGCAAGTGGACATGAGGACTACAGAAGCTTTGCCAACATTTAATATTGAATCCATAGTTCAAAAATTTCCAAATCTCACTCGTTTAGCACTTGTGGATACCAAACTCTGTGAATCCAATCCTCATAGGACATATAAGGATTCTACCAAAGTTACAGACCTGGATTTACAGACAATCATTTATTTTTTCCCATTACTGACAGAATTGATTCTTCAGTGCAATATGAACCGTGTCACTGATTTTGGACTTACAGGAATCTCTCCTTGGGCAATAAGCAGAATGCAAAAGTCGAATCAGTATATTTTGCAGTCTTCAGACAAAATTGGAAACTCAATTTCAAGCCTTAAAGGTAAACATTATTTTTAAAAAGCAAGTTGTCAAACTGAGTTAAAATTCATTATAAAAAACTTTTGCAGACTTGCAAGTTTTAGAATTACACGGATTAGGAAACAGAGTTACTGGCGTTTCTGCTAACTTGGCATTTGAAAATACAAGAGTACGAGAATTGTACTTGTTCTCACCAAAGGTATGCATCAAATGTATCGTTTTAAACCTCAACTCATTAATATTATTAATGATTTTGATTTCAGTTTACAAAACGGCAGAAAAAAGAATTGAAAGAAAAATTTTCGTTTAGAGAAAACCACAAAGTCATCATAAAGTAATTTTATTCAGTTAAATCTTTAAAATAAATATCTTGTATTGTGTACATTGTATAAATTAAAAGCGCATAATAATTTCGTTTAAACTAATGGAATTAACGATGTATGTACGTTTTCATAATGTGACTGACTACTTGCGACATTTATTGTATATATATATATATATATATTATATTTTTTATATAGTTCTAAATCAGAATCTGTAATACAATCGTTGTATATATTAAATAAATAATAAAAATAAAAAGTACAATACTGAGAAGGGTATAAAAATATCAAGGGATTTAGGTGAAAAATTCCGCAACTTCATCAATTTCTCGCTGTCTAGCCTGTTGATGTGCCCACCGAGCTTCGGCAAGTCGTGGACTGACTTTGTACTTGTCATGATACACTTCTTGTTTGCAGACAACACACTTCTTCCCTCCTGTCCATACAATATTTAGTTACGACCAATTCAAAAATTGAAATAACGACTCGCATTACCAGCAAACGGAGGAGTTTTCAAATAATCCAACAAGCATTTCAAATGATATAAATGCCCACAGTAAAGTCTCTCAATATGACGGTCATTATTTTCATCCGTAACGATGTTCTCGATATTCTGAAAATCAACTTTCAGGAATTGATCAAATAATAATTAAATTTGTACCTCTGGAAAGCATGGGCATCGACAGCATGGGCAGTTTTCGGTAGGATACCGATGAATGTGACTTATGAAAAAGTTGACAACGGGAAGCAAAGACGGTCGAGGTTTGAAGGGTTGTCCACTTCTTGAAGTTCGACTTTTGTTTAGTGGTGGTTCCACACACTGGCGTGAAATTTCTTTTGTATGTCCAAGAAAAACGCGACATAGAGTCCCAGGAAAATTGGACTCTATATTTTCCACTCTGAAAACGCGAATTTGATGAAATTATAAGAATCATTAAATAACATGATGGAATATAAAGTGAATAAATTACTTGACAGCACTTTCAGGGTAGTTGTGTGGAATGACTAAAATGCAGTTAAAGTAGAATGACTTTTCTCGGATTTTTAGAGCAATAGAAGAGATCTTTTGTTTTAATTTAATTGTATCCGAATCTTTAAGTAATGCTCTTTTAATTTCTGATATCTCGATAGCACATGAGCACAGCGGATTTTCGTCCAAGAATTTTGTGATGAATTTTAATATCATTAAAATTTGAGGTTCCCCTATCAAATTAATTCAATTTTATAATAAAAATGATGCAGAAATGTATGTATGTAATAAATATATAAATACCCAAGTATTTTCTAGCTTCTTCTTCGCATATTTTTGTAAGTCGGTCCAAAAGTTTATCATCCAATGTTTTTGATCTCAGTTCCACCAAAAGTTCATGAGAAGCAGGATAATCCTCTGGAAATTGTAACACGACGACAAGAGACTTTTCTTTAGACTTTCTGCAATAATTAAACAAAATAAATGATATATACATTATATACATATATATATGTGTTTTCCAGTTTTAATGCCGACTTACGATATTTCTACACGGACGAGTTGATTGGTGCAGGTTACTAATTTGGAATCTGCAACTTTATCATGACACAATCTTCGGACTTGCTCCAACTCTTCCGATAAGTTGAAAGTGCTTTCTCCCATATTGTAGATATGAAATTAAGATATAACTATGTGCATCTAACTGGGCCACTTTATCTGCAAACTATTCCAAATCCATTCACACCCACATTTGAAATAAGATCTCATTTAATGGACTATTCTATAATTTTCAAAGTGACTATGGACTATGGACTAGAACTTTCTTCGTGTTCTGCTGGGCATTAGACCTTGGAACCAACTTTCCTTTCACCGCTTGATTTTGTGTCACATTTTTATTTGCATTTAACAAGCAATTTGTTGCTGAAATCATAAGTTCCATGCATCCGTTTCAATAATTTTCAATATTTTATTAAATCATCAAATTAAGATAAGCATTTGAGCGAAAATGACATGAGTTGAGAATCTGAGATTTTCCAGAAATAAGAAATATAAGACGATAACGAATGGACAAATAAATGACTCATTGTATATATGTAGCTACTTTTTGACATTTGTAATAAAATCTAATTTAACAATGACGCAATTCACGAAAATAGCAAACATCAAGATCAACATTTTGCACAGCTATATAGAAGAAGGAGGAATTACGAAAACAAGTTAATGACTTTGAGCGCATGACTCATTTCTTGTATCAAATTGCAAGGTCCATTCAAGTGTTTACTCGGCTTGTGTACATATATGGAAATTACAAAATGGAATAATCGTTAAGAAGCTCGAGACTTATGAATGGAGTGGAATTTCATTCAATACAAAATAAACTTTGGAAAACGTTGATGTCTTAAATGAAAAGAGAGTTGTAGTGAATGAACAACGTTTTCAACGGATTATAAACAGGATGTAAAAGATTTGAGGGCACAATTCATATCCAGTCTGGATAATCATAATTAAAGTTATCTTAAACCAACATCGACAATATACAAATGGTTGAAATGGTATACAATTCTGAACCAAAAATAATTTTCTCAGAACTTTATTTATGGAAAATAACCTTAAAACTATCACGAGGCTAACGATGAGTAATAAAGTAAAATGGTCAAAAAGATTCAGCTTGATTTGATGCAAGCTTTTTAAATGCACATTGGCTATATAAAAAGTTGCATATATGCTTATGCCTTAAAGGCTTAAACTCATCCAGGGACTCAACTGCATCTTGATAAAAACTGAGAACAATTTAAACAACATTCTTTCTCCTGCTACAAGAAACAAAGTGTTCATGATGTAACTTCAACAGCTCTTTTTTTAAATTTGGTTTTATGCTAAACTGTCTACCCTTTTCCCCTTTTGCTTTGCATCCGTTTTGCTTTGCTCTACTTCCATCATTGCATCTTTGCATCTGCTTTGAAATAGCGTTGTTAAAGCTGTATATGTATGCATTATGATTTTTATAATCCCACGTCCCTTTTTAGTCGAGTGAATCTGGATAATATAAAATATTCCTGGAAAGCTCTGAGCTCATTCATATTAAAGAGTGTTAATAGCTTGGGGCTATTTTTGTTTTTGCTGTTGAGGAATGCGTATAGTAATTGTATGGGGGAGTTGTTGAGCCTGGTGGCTGCTTGTGCAAGTTGAGATGGGAATGTCTACCACCAACATTTAATTCAGTGGGAGCCAGCCATTTGCGACAGGCCACTTATCAACAACACTGCCCTAATTTACAAGGGAAAGTTTAACACAATTTCCAGGAAAATGGAATAGTTTTTAGAATTTCACATTGATTTTATACCTGCAGTAAATAGATCACTAAGAAGAAGAAATAAATTAAAGGATTTTTTGATAAGGTAAGAATTAATCCTGTTTACAATATGAAAGTAATTAATTTTATCATTATAATCAAGGTTTTCGCCCCGGTTTTGCAATTATACGAATATAAAATGATCAAATCTGCAAGTTCCTCATCATCACCTTCGACTACAACAACTACTACTCGTGCAGTTGTGGAACCAACTGGCCGAATGATTTCTAGAACTCATACTTGTCGCTCCAACTCCAGAGATTTCCAAAGTTTGAAATCTGAAGCAGCTCGCTTGCAAACATTTTCAGATTCATGGCCCGTCAGCTTCATTTCGGCGGAAGAGGCAGCCAAAGCAGGATTCTTCTTTCTGCAAGAAGGGGACAAGGTCCAATGCGCCTTTTGTAGGGGTGTGGCAGGAGAGTGGGAGGAGGGAGACAATCCTTTAACAGAGCACAAGAAACATTTCCCCCGATGTCCATTCGTTTGCAACTTGCCAGTTGATAACATTCCCTTGGCGGGGGCTGAGGAGGCCCAGATTGACCAGATAAGGGCCCAAGAAGAAGCTGTAGGCATTGACGTCTGTGGACCCTTTGTGCCTGAAACTCCAGTAGAATCATCAGCATCTATTCGAGGTGCACAGCCTCTCTTTGGAAATATGAACGATGTGGCAACAAGTTTGGCCATCCAAGTTTGTGGAAATGGACCAGTCAACCCAAA
>JAQIXN010001631.1:0-16508 GCA_034698145.1 Proisotoma minuta
TTTAGGAGTTACAAGCAATTTTGTGGCTCCGCGCATGTGAAAAATGAGTGTAGCAGAAACTTTTTCTACACCCTTTACGTGATATAAAATTATAAAATATTTGAGCCACAAATATAATCTGAAATAATTTCAAAAAGCCAAATTATTTAAACGAAGGTTTTATTTCCCTAATTTTACGGAACGTTCCCCCAATTTTTACAAATCCATTAAAATTCTGTTGCAACAGAGAAAGTAAAATATTGGTGACAGGGGTAGTTAATTTTAAGTTGTCCCCTCCCATCTCTCATTGTCACCCGTGTAACAGGATATTTGACATGGACCGGCCCGTCATAAATAAATACCTTTTACAATTTCATAAAAAAAAACATCCTCTTAAAAAGTTTAGGCTGGAAAATCTCTTTGTAACTTGAGGCGACTTGAGCCTGTATAATATACCCGTAAAATAAATTTATCCATATGACCATTCTGACATTTTATATTCAAAAAGAAATAAATAAATTTGTCGCAGATTCACAAAAGGCCACCTTTCAAATGGAAACCTTTCTCAGCATGCACAAAAGGTTTCAAGATTTTAGTTTGCGATAAGATGTGCGGTGTGATAATGATCTCAAATTTTAATAGCTGGATTACATTACGCACAAACATCTCTCATTTCATCCCTTGTCACTCTACTCGTCAATGTCACGTCCGTCCAAATGCATCAGACTGGACAAACATTTGCGACATCTAACAGAAAAATAAATTCATGATTAAATAAATTTTGTAGACGCAAATAAAAATATTTATTCTTACGGTGTAATCGATTACTGTGGGTGGGGTCTTGAGGATTTATTCCCCGTGTCAAATTTCCTAAAAGGATAAAAACCATTCCCGGGATGTCACACATCATCTCATAAATCGAATTATATCCGGCCATTTACTACTTGGATGGAGCATATGTCTGTCCAGGGGACAGTCACCAATGGAAGGGGCTTATACTCAGAGAAAGTTGCAATTTAAAAGTTTTGTGTGAATGTTCCCGTTCCTGTAAAAATGGGGAGACGATGACAGCTCGATGCACACAAATAAATAATTTTATTTCATACGAAATCCATTTGACACGGACAAAACAAGAGAGCCAAGGAAAGCAAACCACATTTCATTCAGAAATAAAATGCGACATTAATTTATTGCCCTCCGCACTCTCTTCCACAGACTCACGCTTCATATTGTGTAACATTACGCAATTATGGGGGAAATGATTTATTCAATCTTTTTTCCCCATCAAAAATTTAAAATGATATCACATCAGGTTGTAAAGAGTGTCACAAAAATGCTTTCGCTTAAAGAATCTGTGCAATTTATCACCCATCAGCTCTCTGTCCTTGTTTACAGGGAAGGAGCAAATTGACACTGGTCCTATTTCCGGACAATCCATCTCTGTCGCCTCAAACAACAGTCGGCCACTGAAAGCATTACAACCCTCGTCCATTGGACAGAGAAACAACAAAGAATTGAGTGCTCTTAGGAAAATGACTGATTACCAATCCACATAAAGACAGACTCTCCAATCAATTTTACACACAAAGGAAACAGGATGGACTTTTTAAAAGCTCACAAGATTGAGAAAACTTTCTAGGATTATAAAATACTGAAAAGTACGCATCCCCTTTACCAATGGTAAATTACCATTTGTAAAAGCAATAAGTTTCATACGCATATAAATTTATTTAAGACGACCAGCAAAAGCTGGGCCTGGTGTAATTTTCCCAACTGTTTTTTTTTTAACTATACACTTACTTTATCCCACCACTCATCTCTTTATGTACAATTCAACTGTCACTGTTAAAGACCCCCTCCGCTTTTTATTGCCAATCATCTGAAGAGGATTAGCATAAATCATCCCAACAAAAATTACCCAACTCTTGCTTATCTATACAGGGTGAGTAACATTTAGACAATGTAAAATATATTTGTCGTCCTTGGTTGTTTGGCTGGGTCAAAGGTCTGGGGTAATAATTTTCGACTGGTTGGTTTAATGGCTTTCTTTGTTGTCCCCTGAGGCTTTGATGTCACGTCATGTATTTGATTATGAAGGGGATAATTTGAGAGCTGTGCTTGGAGCTTGGAGACGGCAGGAGGTCTCGTAATTGAACTTCTCTCTCCTGTTGACACT
Source organism: Proisotoma minuta (assembly GCA_034698145.1). Classification (NCBI taxonomy): domain Eukaryota; kingdom Metazoa; phylum Arthropoda; class Collembola; order Entomobryomorpha; family Isotomidae; genus Proisotoma; species Proisotoma minuta. The sequence goes on from JAQIXN010001631.1 coordinate 2,156, forward strand.
CCACTGAAATACATCAACCGCAACCAAACCAAAGCCAAATTACGTCCATCTACTCTGTCAACTGACTAGACGCTCGCCCCACAAATCCCACAAGTTCCAGTATTCTGTTGTATTATGTATACGATTAATAAGATGGTCTCTATTCTATACATTTCTACTGTAGAAATTCTACATCTTTGATTAAAAATCTCAGTGTCCCTAAATGATATGCTGCGAAAAATTTAAATATTGGACACGATTCCTGAAGGTTCCCTTGTCCATGAGTAGTTTTGAGAATAAAAAAGGGTCTGGTGTCGGTGGGACGAGATTTTGAACAAAGGGCCGGAGGAGGGCTCATAACTCTCTGTCAGCCGTCACCCAGGACAATGGGCTGGAGTAAAAAACAGCTGCAGTTGTCACTCTTTGTCATCCTCCACTTTACCACACCAGATAATCATCCTCCAACAAAAAGATCACAAACTCCTTTATAACCCACACGTCATGTCATAGTCATGTCCTCATTCAACCATACATAAGTGCGTCCAGCTAAAGTCTACAATCTAAAAACATTTATAGAAGCAAATTTGCGCAATGTGTGCATATGCATGATTGACTTTTTTTAAAGAAACAAAAATCTCATATTAACCCATTATTTTCTCTCTCCTTTAAATTAATTACTTAACCAGCCTCATTTCAAGTTGGTTTGAGTTTGAAGTGTAAATTAAGATTGAGTGTGACAGAGGCAGTAACACATCAATCAGAGGCAAAGCTAGGAAACGTACATACACGATATGATTTGAGACGTGGATATGATGGACGATGTATTTAAGGACGTGTCAGTCTCCAAAGATTGATTGCTGGCAAAAATGGGAAATATGTTGTGGCCTGATATAATGGTCAGGGCCAAGGGTCATTTGGACAGAGATTGATGCTACCTTCCAACTTTTGACAACTTATCATCTCCACCCATTAATCTCTGTCGGGAACAAAAATTGAGGGAAAGTAGCGATATGTGAGGAGAAAGTGGGAAAAGCAAATTTTTCGTGACATAACCTAACGTGACGTGACCTGACATGACATGTGAAAGTGTTGGGAAGCATTTCAGGGTCATTAAATCCGAGGGAGTAGAGTGGCAGTTGGACAGCAAAGTGATAAATGGCAACTGCCACCGGGAAATGTCAACAGAAAAGCCAGGGAAAGATTTATAAGATCCAACAACTGCTCCACAAATAAATCTTGCAGGCTAAACTAATAGGAGAAAGTATACAGCGTGTCTCAAATTAGTCTCAATATTGGCTATCCTTAAAACGTTTAAAGAAAAGTTAAACAACTTTATTTATTCTGCAAAAATTTTATCAAGTCCATCCAATATATTTTCCACATAAATAATATGTGATAATTCTACAGACTATTGCTAGCATGTGGCTGTATTTATCCATGTTTGCTAATTAATCATAACTTTGGGTGACAGGAGTTGGATCCCATCAATCTTCACCCACTGAAAAGAGGAGGCTGTAATTTTACTAATGGCTAAATCCATATTCAATCATATTTCCAAAGCTGTCACAAGGGGTGACTTAACACAACCACACCCACATGTTTATTCCTGTGGGTGCGACAGGATCTAATTTAATGCAACATGACAGAAGGACGTGAGGACAGGGCTAATCCCATTTTGACATTGATTCTTAAATTTTTTGAAGTATTGGGCTTATCATAATCTTGACTTTCTTCACCCTTCTTACTTGTCAGATGGAATAAACTGCTCCGGGATTTACTTGTCATAACCAATAATTCAACAACTAGCCTTCATCCACAAAGGACGAGACTCCATTCACTTTGTGGCAAGCTCATGTGTATTTCAAGTTCAAAACTTTGTCTGCAGACATTTCATACAGCAGAATATACTTATAATGGTTGTCCATGTACATAGGCAAATAGCTGTATCACATGGAGTGAAAGTAGCACGGAAATCTTTTAATTCTTGGCGAAAAGAGTTTTTTGTAGGATTTGGAGAATTGGAATTGACGTTGACAACTTTCCTCCTCTAATTCTGGAGAAAGCTGTCCCTTTGAATTTTACTTTGTGTCAAGCCCTGTCACTTTTATTTATGTCTCCACATAACACAACAGCCTTAAGCCGCTTTAACCTTTTATGATTTGTAAAAAGCAGAAAATGCGAATTCGAATTGGTCTCTATCAGTTTTAGATGTTTTTTTTTCTAAAATATATAGGATCGAGATTTTGAGATGGCTTCCTTTAAAATAGCTTTACGTAACTTTTAATTTAGTTTGACATTGTGACACAAAATTGGATCTGTGATCCAAACTTATGTTTATTAGGTCATTAATTTGTCTAGGAGAAATTTCAAGTTGTTGCCACCGAGGGAAAGAGATAAGCTTTCAACAAACTAAACTCTCTCGCTCTCTCCTTTTTCCTAAATCCACATAATCCCAACGCTCAACTTTATCCATGAAAAGAAAAAGTCAACTTAACACTTAATCGTCACATTCACTCTTCAAATCGGACACTTCACAAGTTACGTATAGGCTTAAATGGTTTAATGACTCATTTCCAAGTTGGGTTTCCGTTAGATGTCGCTTTATATTGTTCCATTGGAAGCATTTGGGACGCTTGGGTGCAGCCAATTTGAAAGAGCGGCTTCTGAACAAGCTTTATGTAAGCTCCTTTTGGTGAAATGGTTGAAATTGATGTGATTTGTGGATCGTGAGTGTCTGAGAAGAGGGCATAAAGTAGAATAAATAGAAGATCTCAAAGCGCACTCTTCTCCCAAATTCAACGTTATTAGGCCATTAGTGTCACCATCAGGGCAAAATGCACCAACATAACATAACCTAACTACAGCTAAACAGCCCGAATGGAATTATTGCACAGGGTGCCTCAAAAGTAGCCAAATAAATGTGATTACTTCTCTACAAGACAATGCTAGATAATTAAACAAAAACAAATGTTAGGGCACCTGCTTTCGGCCAAAAATAAAAATCATTTATCGAAAACTTTTTGTATGTACTTTTATCCACTTATACATAATGTTCCAACAATTTTTAAAGCTCCAAAAAAGTCCAATTTTCTTGTGACAGCGACCTTTATCAAATTCATGCGAATAAAGCATTTCTCTTTTCCCCATTTTGCCCATATAGAGTAGTTATTTAGGTAATGGGGCTATTTGTATCCTGTGCCTAGAGAATTTGTTTCATTTGTGAATAAATTGGCCGTTTCTCTCCTCCTTTATGTCTTGAGTCAACATGGCTCGGGATTGTGTAATTTATGGGGAGGGGGAAATATGGTTTGGTTGTCCGTGGCAGAAAATACTCACAACTCATCTTTATGACCTGAAAGGAAGGGATAAGACAGCAGGCCAAGCCACTTTGGCACTTTATCTCATCCTTCCATCCACCAACTACTCCTTTATTGCCCATCAGCCACAAGTACACCCACCACGGGGGAAACAACATCCATGTTCACCTAACTTTCTCCAACATTTATTTAGTATTAGACAGAGTGAAAGGTGAGCAAAAATTATAAATACATTAATTGAAAATCTCTGTTTAATTTACAATAAGATTTCCTTCAAGAAGCAGAGAAAAGTGGGTACAACTTTCTTCGAGTCTGTGTGTGTCATCCCAATAAGAATCCTTATATGGGAACATTATAGGGGGGATATAATTGTGGGTGGTTCTGAGTTATGAGCCAGGCGAATGTCATGAAGGTTCGCTTTATCTCACTCATAAATGGGGATTTATGGCCCACTATTACTTTTCCACTCCCCATAAAATATGAAATATTCAATAAACTAACTAAACTCTCAACACTTTACAAAGAACAAAAAAAATATATTTGCGCAAAATTTCACGCAAAATCCAAGCATATTGTTGGCTTCTCTAAATGATGGATGCAATGCTACTTGCATTAGTTTCCCTCCTTGAGATAAATTAACTCATTTATTAAAGCCGACAGCAACATTTCTCATCTCACAAAGGATCTGGCAAAATAAAACACAGCCTTCCTCATCACTCATTTCAAAAGATTTATTCCCGTTTCTTAATAATAGCATAAAATTTTTGGGGGGAAAGTGTGAGTCCGGGGAGTCCTTTGAGGGAAGGTCTCTCCCTTCCCTTTGGAAGTTCGAAAGTGTAGTTTTGTAACATTGTCACAAAGTAAGTAAAAAGCGTGGCTCGTGCAAGAACTTCACCGATGCAATATCTTTTCCCTTCACATTACAGATAAAAACTAATTATATAACAAATTAAAAATAGTTTAAAATTACCTAAACCAAAGGGTATTAGCTTTTCTCCGTTTACAACTTTCCCATCCTTGTCCAGAAACCTCTGGGGATCAAATTGCTCGGGATTTTCCCATATTTTAGGATCTCGGTGTGCACTATACGTGTTTAAGATTGTAAAAGTTTCCTACAGAGTTCTAATTAATCCGAATATATAAATAATGCCATCAAACGTGATACATACTTTTGGAATTTTATATCCTCCAACTTGAACATCGTTAAAAGAGGATCTAACAATTAAGGGGACGACGCTTGATATTCTCAAAATTTCATTTAATGTGGCTTCAGTTGTTGGCATTCTGATTTTTTAAAACCACCATTTACTTTTACTTTTGTTTAATATGTGATAAATTGATTTAATCTTTTACTCTAGCTTATCTGAATAATTTGGAAACTTTTCTCTTCCCAGAACTCTGTCAATTTCTTCTCTGACTTTGTCTTGTATTGTTGGGTGCAGCATCATTAGAAGAATACAGTATTCTAAAGTGTTCTACAAAATGAAATACATTAGACGAATGCTAAATAGTTTCTATTTGAAATCCGTTTTGTTTTACAAAACTTTTGAAAAAATACTATAAACCAAATCCAGATAATGTTGTAATTTGCAATTCCATTGAAATTGCCCCAAAATTTGAATTTAATTTTGTTATGCATGTATTTGATTAATTCAGACCAACCGATGTTGTTTCAGATCCAGCGCCAAACAAATCAAAGACAACCACCAGAAATTGTTCCTCTACAATTAAAAATATAATATTCATGCATAGTTGCTCAGAGTGGCCAAAATGTACCTGTATAAATTCCAGAATTTTTAGCCTTTTCAATCTCGGAAGCAAAAACATCAATGAAATCATTTTGGTCTTCTTTGTAGGATCCCGAAGCTCGTCGTTCTTTTAAAATATCCTATAATTACACAAAAAATAGACATTAAATTTTCCATTAAGCACTGGACAATTTAACTGACCAAAAACAGTTCATGACAGCGCTCAATACATTTGACCCTTACATCTTTGCCCTTGAAGAATCTGAGAAAGGGAAAAGCGATCATCACATTTCCCGTAACTGTCACCAGTTTTAACCCCGCGTTAAGCTTTGACACTAAGATTTTAAACTCTGGATCATCGTGGCTAAATCTTACGCTAGCCACCATACTCCAAATTATGTTTAGCACAGAAATATTAAAGAATTGATGCATGCAGATTTCCTTTGCTTCGTTGTTCATTAACTGTTTATCCAAATGCCCCATTAATTCTCTAAGCTCTTCTTCCATTACGGCGTCTTGACTCTTTTGTTTTCCAAATCCAAAGTCCCTTAAAGACAATATGCAGCATTTACGAAATGAGTATACAGCGTTTAATTTGTGGCGATTTAAAAGATGTATGCATTTAAATACCTTAAGGTCCTTATTGAGAACCTTCGAAGTTCCTTATTCATTTCACCACGACTGAACAAGATCCCTTAAGATAAAAAAAAATGATAAATTATTGGGGAAGACATAAGTGTTGAACATACCAAGTGGTTTTCCAAAGGATCTTTGCATAATGTAGGGACTTACTGGACGCTGGGCCCATTCGTCCCCTTGCAAAATCTCTCTCATCAGTTTGGTGTCGTCTATGATTACTTGTTCAACCATCCCAAATTTTAAAGATGCAAATGGACCATAGGCTTTTGAAAAATTTTGCAACATAATGTGAAGATATGGCTCTTTCCTTTTCCATACTGCCAATTGTAATATGTTTCCGAGTAATGGGAGTCGAAAAGGACCTTCCGTTCCAATAATTATGGTTGCAATTTAAATGGTATATAGATAAGGAAAGAAAAATACTTGCCTGGAGGTCGATCTTTAAAGTTTTCAAAAACCGTCCAAAATATCAAGAGCAAAATTACAAGAGTGAGAAACAACATTTTTCAATGTCCAGAGTACACATTCAATACTGAAAGTGCGTATATTAAATTTTATTTATTTATAGTGATAATTTCTTATCGTTCAAACTTGGAGTTTGGACCAAAATATGATGAGTAACTTTCTAATCTCTCACGTCTCAATAAAATATTTACACATATAATAAACTCTCAGTAATATTGCAGAGGAGCAATTTGCTCAATTTTGTGACTACTTAACATTTTTTGACCTCTCACCTTGTCTGGGATCAAAATTTAACTTTCTTTAAATTTACCTTTCGAAAGAGACGCTATTTGAAAAAATTAAGATTTTTCGTCATATGGAAATATCCCTGTGGCGGTGTCCATTTTGAGTCGCAGCCTTCATTTTTTTCCTAATTGTGTGCAAAATTTCATTCAATTCTAATGTTTTGATCAAAAGTTATCGCGGAAACAGGCAGGCAGAAAGACAATTTGCTAGCGTAATAAAATAAATATCTACAATTTCTTCCAAAAAGCACAAGTTTTTGTAAATTTTGAATTTAGATTTATTGCCAATGTTTTCTAATTTGAACCAAATTAATTCAGCTTGAAGAAGTAAGGAATATCAAATAGGTGTAGATACATAAGGTCATTTTTGTACGGGGAGAGCTTATTCGTCTTCCTTGTAAGGCCCTGCCATTAGCTTGGTCACAAAAACTAGAAGCGCGAAATATTATTTAAAAAAAAGCGCGTTATTCAAACAGTTTGAAATAGCTTACATCCATAAGGTGTAAATCCATCCTCATCCGGTGGCTGTGCGCAATCCTTGAGAATTTCTTCAACTTCATCAGCTTCTAACTTTTCACCTGTTCCAAATAATCAAAAAATACTCTACAAATCTGGAAAATATTAAAACTACTTAGGTCTCAGCTTACCCATGGATTGCAAAATGTGCTTGAGCTCATCATAGATCATTGTCCCATCCTCTGATTTGTCGTACAACTTCAAAACTTCCTTAAAGTCTTCTCCGTTTCCAATGTCCTTTTCCTTCTTTGCTTGGGAGTAAATTGAAAGAAATTCTTCAACCTTCATTTTCTTTTGTCCTGCGGAAAATTTTAGTTCGATATTAAGTTGCAAAAAAACAATTTCTCCAAATTTCCTTACCCTTCTTCTTCTGACCCCCAAGTTTTTCCACGAGCTTTTGGGTGGGGACGAGTCCCAATGCACGAAGGGCACTTCCCAAATCAAAAGCGTCTACTTCATCTGTACCCTCAAAATCGTAGATGGAAAAGGCAAATTTTGCCCCTATAAATCAAACCAAAGTTGAGAGGACAAACGAATAAGTGTCATGATGTTTTTAACTACTTTCAATATCTCGAGCATTGAGATCTAAGGCCATGGCGGGTGAGGTCAGAGGTGAGGGTGGGTGTGGATAGGTGAGGAAACAAGGGTGGGGTTTGTGGAGAGCTGGAGTTGTTCTTTTCTATCTGAAATTTCAGAGCCAACTGGCCCAAACTACAAAAGGAAATGTTAGCTGGAAAGGTTTCAAATATTTTGAAGCTATTTTTAAAATTGTTTTAAAAATAAGAATATGTTGCATGGAATATGCATATGAGTTATCGCATCAGTGAAGAAGACGCGTCATTATGACGATGACAGAAATCCTTTCTTTACTTGGATTTCTGCCTCATCTACTTAATTATCATGTACCGGCTTCTCACATTTGCATGTCACTTCAAAAACACGCAGGATGAATAAATTCTGTTTAAAGTGACTAAGAATGAAGCATATTTTCAAATATCCTGTATGGTCCTGTATCCTTGAATGAAAAATAATATTTTACATACATTATATGCTTAAAAGTATCAGAATACTTCAAGTAAGTATTTGGGTAGTCGATATTTGGCCAATGCAAATGCATATATTACGAAGAAAGTGAAAATGTATATAGAGAGAACAAAAGTATATAGTAATTTTGAATTTTGCTTATGCTCATTACTTGTAGAGTACATTAGTTAATATTATGATTTGTTTTAAATAGAAGCTCACTAAACTTAACCCATTTTTTTCATTTGTTTCATTTTCGTCTTTAGCCAGCCACAAAAAAAGTAATGGAGTTTGAGCCCGGCCGTGGTTTGGTTCACTTTAGCTTGGTGTCAATCACTCATTAATACTCGGAGATCATCAGTCATTGTAAACCTTCCCGCCACCAACATTTTCTGTGATGAATGACTACAAATGTTCCCTGTCCTTCCAAAATCTACTTCCATCAGCTTATATATTTTGTGTCAGCTAAAGATAGGACTGACTCTGCTTTTGCAAAAAAAAATCTAGTATTTTGAGCTGTCATAATTTTAATGTTTAAAACTGTTGGAATCCAAATGCAATTTCAATTTTATTAGGGTACAAAATGTAACATGGCTTACTTGATGTGTTATGTTCAGGATGAGAAATGAGTTTGGGAAAATGGTTCTTTGTCTTTCCCTTTCTTTCCTTGGAGGTGATAAATGGGCCAAACTTGAAAGGAGAGTCTAAAGTGTCAATTTTTACGTCCAACTTCCTCCCTGTAAAAAGGGCTAAGTAATTATTATAAAATACGTAGAAGACATAAATCTTGTTGGAGGGAAAGAAGAAGACAGCCGCCACAGATTTTGGAGGATGGAGAAAATGGAGATGACGTGGGGAATGAGATCAAAACATAAATTAAGAGAGAAAGGAGATAACCCCTCATAAATTAGGGGGATACAACAGATTTATCGCTTAACCTGACAGCATAATGTTGGAATATGTCCAGCAATCTTACCTTATGTAATGTAATGTGACACTTTCCCTTCCTCCTACATTTATTTTATTCAAGGAAAGAAGGAGCGCACATTCAAAATGTGCGCCATCTTTCGAATCGCTTTCACCAAAACCTTTCCAAAGCAATATTTTTCACGTGCAACGTTTGAAAGATGAGAGAAGGATGATGATTGTTGTACGACCCTTGAGTTGAATAATGGGGAAAGTGGCTGTTGTACATCAATCCGCCTTGTTAGTTGTTAGAAAGGATGCTATCTATCGGAACCGTGAGATTTATTGCAGGCCCAAAAGAAAGGTGAAATAGACTTGGACCAAAAATAACTCTACTAAACCAATCCACTAACTCACTTGTCGACAAGTGGACCAAAAAATAAAAGCTGTGGCTTGTACAAAAGTGTAACTTGTATACTCTTTTTCTCTGGATAATAGCTACGGGACATGACATGTGGCCTTAGCTGGACAAACATTTCCGGTTGGACGCCCCTCTCAATCTTTCCCCGACTTTCTCCACAATATTTCAAAGTGCACGTTATGCTGACAAAGAAAGTGTCACTCTGTGGTCTGCTCCCAATTAAATAAATGATTTATATTAGACTAGCCATTGGGGCACATTTATTGCAGACCACACGTGTCATATCACAACATACGAATGTACCTAATACATGTCGGCAAAAAACAATTGCAGATGCATTTTATGAGGAGGAGAATTGTTTTATGAATTTTATGACACAAGTTCTTGTGTATCATAATGGGGCTGGCTGGGGTTCTTCATATCTCATCTGCTTTTATTTATTTGCCCCATAAATCCTCTTTATTGCCCGTTCAAATGTCTCAAAACACAAAGACTCAGTCGGGGGAATATTAAGCCATAAATTATATGACTAAATAGAACACACTAAGAAAATAAAAGCAGCAGAGTAGACGAATATTTACTGCCCAAAATGCTTGTTCTTTTTTACTCTTTCTTATATCCACAAGATTTTTGCGTATTATGTTTAATAAAAAATACTTTCTTTCAAATACAGATTTGATAAAAAAAAAGCTATAATGTCACGTCACAATTGAAAATACCATATGTGAAAGTTGTTGAGACTGCCATGCATTAATATAATGTTTAAACGTTCGTTTGCAGAAATGCTTATTCCGTACAAATGGCTCATAAAAAGTGTTCCCAAAGGCCAACTAAAAAGACAATTGGCTCTTTATATGCATTTGTTATTGTGGTAGGTTGGGGTATTTGGCACACCCCTTTGGCTTCCTCCCTCCCTCCGCAATAATTAACTGCCCCTCCTGTCGATTAGATATTATAAGTGTGAATTATGTGACAGTTTATGACAAAAGGGGCAACAGCAAACTGATAATGAGAATTAATGACTCTTTGCTTTGATAGATCCCACAATCTAAATCCTACCCTTCAGCCAAAGGCTCATTCATAAACCATTTTTATACAAGTCCTCCCATTGTCAGTCTTTAAAGTACAAAACAGATCAAAATCTTTGCCTCATTTTATCAACGATCTATGAGGGGCCCTTAAAACTAACCAAATGTTGTCCCTTGAGCCTTCATCTCCACATTTCCATAAATAAATAAGCGAGCCCAGAATTATTTTAGATTATGGAGAATCTGTAACGAATTTTGATTGCTTTGATTTTTGCCATAAGTAAATGGACAGATGTTAGTTTGGGAAATCTGTTCCCCAAGGAAAAACTTTACTTGGTCACTTGTGTATACAAAGTAGCCTTAATTAACAACAAAAATAAATGTGCATTGAAAGCCAAAATCTGCTTGAACAAAGTTGAACGTTAGATATCCAAAATTTTCATAATTTTTAGCTTATTTCTAGAAGCTATTGTTTTTTCATTCTGTCATCAATTGGCTGTCCATCTGTCAAACTTGGAATGAACTTTTTATTGTTGTAAAGCACTACTTCACATCCTCGTTTAGAGTTGCATACACATTTCATTTTCAATTTGATGATGTGGCTTGACTAAAGACAGGTGGGTGGTTCTCCCGTCACTCACTCACTTTGTCAGTTAGTGCGTCAGGTGTCAATTAATCCTTTAGTTGATGGACATGACCGCTAAGCTAACCCTTCATTTCTTTAAAATTCTTGGCCCAACGGGTAAACAAGCAAGAAGTTACTCATCTATCTCTTGAGTGACATGCATGCAATCCAACAACAATATCAAATTCTGCTCACGTATCAAACAGCATCTTGTAGCATCCAAACACGAACGATTCAATTCCTCATTATTTATAAACTTTCGCCATATTTAATATCAAATTCTATTAATGCAAACTGTTATCCAATTTAGTTCGTCTTGGATTGCTTTCTCTTTTCTTGCCTGTCGTTCCCAAATTTTATAATATCCTATCTTTCATAAATTCACTTTTTAAATCCAAATGTATGGAGAGACCTTACACAAATTATTAAAAAGAGCCCTAGTTTTTTATGAGCATAAATGACACGTCATTTCATGTCAGTTCTTGCCCTTTTGACGTTGACGTGTTATGTGAAATAATTTATTGTTAATTGCCCATATGCTGGGTTAGTTTGGCCATTAATTTCTTGGGGGAAAAAGTTGCCCTGTCGGCGAGCTGCCTCCTAATTAAAAATGAGAATAGGAAACATCACGTCAATCCTGGCAATCAAATTTTCTTAATTAATAGCCAACTGAACATTAAATTGAAATGTTGGAAACTTGGAACTATGCATATACTTAAATTAAAATTCAGGAGTATTGCTTACTCTTTAAAAACTTCATATTTTTATATGTGAATGCCATGAAAGAAATCAAATAGTTTTTGAACAAACTTCGAAAAGATTAGAATATACTTACATATATACTCTTACTTTTTGTTTGAAAATGTGAAATGTACATTTTACAATCAACTTTCCCTCACCTTAATTAATTTGTTTTCATTGCAAATTTTAAATCCGTGACAGGACTTGACATGACATAACTCGACACACATGTCACAAGGTTCAAATGATATCACATCCCATCAAATCAATGCCAGTCACTCATCTCTCATTTTCTAATTAAACTCGCAGCAAGAACAAATGGCCTCAAAATCTTGACATCCCATCATTCCCAATCGTTCAATCAATCACTCATCCATCTGCCAATCAATCAAGGACCACAGAAATTACAAATTTTTACGTGATAAGCCTTCACAAGTTAGTCCAATATACAGGGACCCCCAAAGTTTTAAAAGATTGTTGTAATTTGGGACACCCTGAATATATATATATATATATATATAGTATATATATGTAACCCAACAGAATGTGAAGAAGCTGCTAAGTTGAAATTGGCAAGAGTTTAATGAATGGATGCATAAATCAGCGTTTTATGTCTTGTCTCTCAGCAGTAAATGGGCCGTTGGAAGATCAAATGAAGCATTAACCAAGGACATGATAAATATATGATCCCAACTATTGAGGGATGATAAGAGCGAGACATAATGTTGAGGACACCCCGTATATTATCTGCAATAAAAAGTTGAAGGAATAAAAATTTCCCCATCCCACAAAGTCATAAAGATAAGGGTAATAGCCCAGCCAAAAGATTTATTGAAATGAACAAGAAGACAAATAAATGTCATTTATCCACTCACTCTCTTACTTTCAGCCATTGTCAAAATTCTTCTTTTGAGGTTATGGGTTAAAGGCAGAACATCTTTCTTCTTTGCCAGCATTTTCTACAGTCATTAAAATCACATAAAATAAAGTGGACACAAAATAAGCTAAAGAATTATTTGCAACATATAGTTAGTTATTTACTTGGTATATGTTTTTTATGTGTGGGTATTTTTTTTAAATTAATTTGATAAACAAAAGCTGTTAATTTTTGTGACACGTTGCATTTGTCCGTAATTTATGATGTGTCACTCTGAGGCCCTTACAAATACAAGAAAAGGGACAAATGACTTTGGTTATGTAATACAGGCTGGGCATTGATAAAGAAGAGACAGGTGATAGGACTAAGCGTCCCTTTCATTGTCACCTCCAACAATTAATGAATTATTACTTCCTCTGCCATTGTCCAGAGCTGAGCCGCAGGCAGGACATGTATCATTTATCTCCACTTTCTTAAAATTCTCAAAAAACTTCTCTTGACTTTTACTTGAATTTTGTTGTGTAATATAAAAGAGACCACCTCTTAAATACACACAATACAACTAATACAAGTGGCCAAAGGTTCGTTAAAGGACAATGGCATGGCATGACGTGTCTACATGTGTCAATTGAAATGAAGTGACTTTTGAATACAATCAAATTAATGATATCAAAATGACTCGACTCATTTGTTCATGGGAACTTATTAAGTAAAGTATTTATTTCGCAGGTCTCACTGAGACACCTTCCACATTTTCAGCCACTACCACTGTACTTTATTGGCAGCTAATGATTGAGCCAATAATTAATGTCACCCCCAGCACCCTTTGACAGATTTATTTCATCTTCCCTTATCCTGCTCCACCCATTTTTGGTAAGGGTGTGACCACCTATAATTTATCCCTTTTTCACTTGGCTCAGATAATTCCCATTAAATTAGTGGAGCAAGTCATAAGCCAAAGACGGTTAATAGCACTCCTATTAAATAAACCAAGCTTCACATAATTGAACAAAGTCTCACTATATATGTATAAACTTATTGCATATAAAGGCTATGAGATACAGCTACCGGATTTGGTTTGATAAAAATTCATCAAAGTGGTCCAATAAATAACTTTGTCTTTGTCATGTCATCGGTGTAATAAAGGCTAAAAAGGAATGACAAACAATATCCACTACACATACTCTTATCTCTTCACTCTTCTTTGGGGAGCGTTCAAATCAAACTTTGAGTTGTCTCAAACGTTGATTCCAAAGAATTGTAAAGTTGATGCAACTCCCTTGTGTTTTAACTTGTCAACATTAATTATTCCTTTAAATCAGAGACAAAATCAATCCAACAACAAACTTCTTCAGAAGCCTCATGTCAATTAAACCAGTTGAGGGGACATTTTATTTTACTGCTAAACTAAATGGAGAGATAAACAGAATAGATGCCGATGGAGGAATAACCTTGCAAGATTAATTTAAGTAGGAAGATGTACATAGTCGTATAATATATTAATAAAGCTTGTCCTCAAGCCAGTTTATGGAAAATGTTTGGGGCAATTCAGTCCTTGAGTAATTAATCTCTGTCGCTCTTACAGATAATTATTTATCCAATCTCCAAAGACAGAGGAATCAGTCTTTAGATTACACGCTTGCTTGACAGAGACCATCAATTACCATATGGCTTAATTAACAAAGAAATTCTTTGAAGCTTTGAGCTTAATAAAACGTTGTAAACGTTGGAAGTAGCTCGCCATATAAAACAGAAAGTTTGACTGTATTGCACTTTGCTAAGCA
>JAQIXN010001632.1:0-16490 GCA_034698145.1 Proisotoma minuta
GAAATGTCAATGGAAATAAAAATAGTAAGTCGTCCGTATGAGTCACGCCCCCTGGGAAGGGAGGGGTTTCGCCACCCGGGAACAGACTGCCCCAAAATGTGGCCTTGTCGCTAAACTCAAAGCTAGACCAAAATGTAGGAGAAGTTCTAGAATGGAGGAGAGCAGTCTCATAAATGTCTCCTTTGAAAAAGAAGACGCTAAAGATCTGAAAGTTATTTAATTATCAGATACCAGATTTATAAAAGCACAATTCAAAACTTACGTCCATAAGACCTGGCCACATTTCATTCAAATCCCCCGACAATCTGCTATCTCCTAAATATGCCTTTGCAATTACATCATGAACTCCGGGTTGGTTTGGAATTTCCAACGCATTCAAAATTGTCGACACGAGTTGGGTACTTAAGAATGTACTATTACTTTCTAGCCCATTGTCTTTTAAAAATCGATTGTAAAATACTCCAAGAACATAAGAACCGTCATGTTTTGTCGAGGACATCATTAATGGCACTTGGGCTTCATCCCCTGCCTCAAAAACGTCACGGGGATGTACTGGTAAAAATTTAGGATGGGTCGTCATCTCGAAATCTTGAACAACTGGAGAAACGACTGCAAACCCAAGTCTCCCTTCTCGTCTTTCAGACACTTGGTAGTCGTATAAGACAGTGACCAAGACAGTAGCATTTACAGTCCTCATGCATATGGCAATTTCTGCAAAATCTGGCGTCTCTGATTCATCGTAACACCCTGCTCTGGTTGCAATCTTCAAAGATTCCGGAATTGGATTTGTTGTGGTACCCCATCGATTAAGGGCGCTTCCACTCGCAGCAATCGCTTTGTGAAATAAGGGCTGATCATTCCCATCCCTTGCCAAAGGACTGACCATCAGTTGAGTAACGGTGACAGCTCCAGCCGACTGCAAACAAAAAAAAATTAAGGAGTCTCAGCGTGCCCCCAGATTTTAGAAAGTGCTTGTGTACCTGTCCAACTATCGTAATGTTGTCTGGATCTCCATTAAAGTATTTGATGTATTTTTTGACCCAAAGGAGAGCGTTGACGACATCGTACATTCCGGCATTTCCAGGCACGTCCTCATTCTGCAGCGAAAAGAAACCTGTTAAAAAACACTCGAATTAAAAATGTTGTTCCAGACCGCATTTATGTATGTATTTCTAAAGATTTCTGTTATTGTTACCTAATAATCCTAGCCGATAATTCATATTAACGTAAACCGTATCTCTATTCATAATTCTCATCCCTGAGAAAAATGCTCCATATCCAACTATAATTTGAAGAGAAAGTCCATTAAAAATATGAGCAAGCTAAAAGTTTTCAAACTGTTTACCCGTGAAGGCACCTCCGTGTATAAACAAAAGGACTGGTTTTAAAGCGGTGTCATTTCCTGTGTATTTCTCACGCGTGTATATGTTAAGCACGAGACAGTCCTCTGTGCCCCCAGGATTATTTGGTTGGTAGCAATTTAGGACGCTTGTGGCATTAAACGTTTCTCCCTCAAGTCCTTCTCCCAAGTTCTTTTCAAGAAGTACTGAAGGGGAAAATCTTGGAGGATTTTCCGCGTAAGGGATCCCCCGGAATTGAATGTATTCATTTCTTTGCCCATGTTCTTCATAAGTTGTTCCCCTCGTCCCCCGAATTTTTCCAAGAAGCCTGGCATCTACTATAAAGGGATCGTCGGCCTGTCCCTTAACCCCACTTTGGCTCACGGCCACTGCAAAAAGTAAAAACAGTTCAACCTTGACCATGATAATGAGAAAGACGTGATTTGGATGACCACTAGTCAAGGACTGGCCCCAGAAACGTTGAAAGTCCAGACCATAGTCATTATAATGAATTCTAGTAATCCAAGCCTTAATCCTGCTTTTTTGTGGATTAGCTGCATTTTTTGACCATGACAGTGAAACTGTGTTATATAGCTTATCATCCATCATCCGCGGCTTTAATTACCTTTGAGTTAACTTGGAATGAGAGGATAAGCTGACTTTGGATTATGCTTATCTTTCATGATTGCGTATTTCTTGCCACCTGACCATATTAAACTAACATAATTTATGACGGCGTGAAGAAATGAACTTAGTAATGACAATGGAATGTATTTTGAAATCAAGTTGAGAGTAAAAGTGATGAGTGGAAAATTGGAAGCTCATAATATGCAACTCGTTCATTTATTTACGTCATAAACATATATAATATGAGTTTAGATTTTTCAAGACTGATAAAATACACTCGGTCAAAGAAAAAGAAAGGAAAAATTTATTCATTTAATAATAAGCATCAAAAAAATAATAAATTTAAATATTATTCGAAAATGTCAGTACTTTCGTTTAAATTCAGGCTTCTTTAATCACACGGTGGCCTGAAAAACAAAAAAATCATTAGCAAATTATATACCAGAACCCAGAGTTTTTATATATGTACTTTTATAACAGTTTTATTTCAAAACTTTTCATTCTTGACACCATTAATTACAATCCCAGCAACATGTGAGTCCAAAGGAAACTGGAGTTGATTTCGAATTATGGAAATAGTTTTGACCAGCTTTTCTGGGTTGTGTCTGAATGCATTTTGATCAATTGGACACTTTTCAAAGTCTCGGTATTGTGGAGCTAGAAATCCATTATTTGCAGAAATATGCCCCGACTCAAACAGTATCTGCAATTCTTCACTTCTGGGTCGAGGGATGAGACCCAAGAATTTTGAAAACGTTTTTTGCTCCAATTCATCTTTGAAATAGAGGTTTCCACTGCAAAGGAATAATGGGGGTAAGAGCTGGGGCCAAAAGCTGAAGATTTCTTCTTCAGACGACGGAACTGCTAGACGTGAGTTATCAATGAGGACATTTTGGGATGGTAGAGTTCTGGGAGAAAAGAGATGAAGCGTTGCTTTAAATTTGCTAGTCCTGAATTCTGTTATCAACTCATTGGCTTCAAATGGACTAACTACAATCAGTGAGTTTGATGAATTCAATTTCGCAATCCAAGTTACAGGACGAAGGAATTCTGTCACTGTATCACTGATACTGGCTTTTTGGATTGTGTCCCTGAAATCTTGGGTGCAAAATACAGAGTCCCCCCAACACTCAAATTCTGCTAAATCTTGAACTGATGTGTCCTTGAAAACGTAGGAAATGGGGAGTATGTCTTTGCTTTCTGCATAAACAGAGCCCTGCTGAAGAGAAGGACGAAGTCCTAATGTTAGTTTATGGACCAGTGGCGTTGCTGGTCCTGGAAGTTGTCGTTCTGTCTCTTCCTCTACCTCATTCTCCAATTCTTTCTCTTGTTCCTCATCCAATAACTGGGAAAAGTGTAGCTTCCCTAAAATTTATTGTTAAAATTTGAAATTTTTCCCAACACAAACTTTGTGAGCGAGCTGAATTAATTAACCTGGAATTAATCTTCGTATTCTCTCATAGCATTGTCCCGAAACTTTCCCAAACAATGAAACAATTTCATCTCTAATGTCCACTCCCAATGTTTCGTCTCCGTCCAATACTAGAATTGAAGCCTTTGTAGCATTGAACCAAGAGACGGCTACATTAGAAAACGCCACTTGATTTCTCGCATGACAGTACATTTCTTTTAGCGAAACAACCTCAGCTTCAGAGCACCTTGTCCCCAATTTATACAATATTTTGTCTCCGTTGTTATCTAGTACTATAAAAAAAAGATATTAAACAATCACAAAAAACTACCATTTGTGTCAGTTAAGCTACCCATTGAATGAAAAATTATTTCTGCTCCCATTTTTCTGCAGTAATTGCTAGCAGAAG
The DNA here is from genome assembly GCA_034698145.1 of Proisotoma minuta. Lineage (NCBI taxonomy): Eukaryota > Metazoa > Arthropoda > Collembola > Entomobryomorpha > Isotomidae > Proisotoma > Proisotoma minuta. Next base: position 3,788 of record JAQIXN010001632.1, read on the forward strand.
CCGTCCAATATACCATTCCATCTTCTTCGAATTTTTTACTGTTAAACTTTGCCCATTCCAAGACGTCTAACCCACTTAGATCCATGTATTCAGATTTAGAACTCATTGCCAAAATTTTGTTGTGGACCTCATGAGACGACCAAAATGTGACGGTATGGCATTCGCCAAGCATTCTCATTCTCATGCAAGCCTGCACCATCTTGTCTCGCGTGAGTCCAGAACCCAGAGTAACTGCTGCTCTTGAATCTCGAGGGAACTTGAGGTCTGTACCTTGAATTTGATTGAATAATAAAATTATTAGTCAATTTGATTTAATTATTTTTTACAATAAACCTATATCACCTCTACAGTGTTCGTCGTCTAAATACACGCCACATACATTCATTCTTTCCCTGTAAGGAGAAAGTTCAAACTGACAGCTTTGTCCAAGTCTGTCTCGAACAGTCAGCGTGTTCCCGACATTAAAATAGATAACTGCTTCGAGTGTGCTTCCAGAGTCAATTTCAAGCCATTTCTTGGCGACTTCTTCATTGCTCAGCTGTAACATTAAAGCCCCACAATCCAAAAGAACTCGAATCTTAGCTTTACAAAGACTTTCTAAAATTTCAACCGAAGAAATCCCAGAGTGAAAACTTTTGTATTCATTTTCAGGTCTTTGCAAAATTTTTTCAAGTCTTCTATTTGTGTCCAAAAGCTCTGGAAGATCGTTCTGGGTAATTGTTGCTGGTAAAAGATTTTGAGAATCATTTGTTCCACTGAATCCCGTGGTCAACTTGTTTTGGTTTTCTGAAACGAGATCCCAGGCTGTACAAGTCATTTTGGCTGCGAATTGTTTGCACTCTTTTGGGAAAACGAAAGTGTTAAGGTAAAAATCAATTACGGCTGTAGATTTGCGAAGAATAGGGAATAGAAACCCAGTCCTTTGTTCGTAATCGTCCAAATTGAGGCCGTCAAAATGTCGAACAGAGGGACTGACTAATTTTTCAGGCACGTTTTGAATCCATCTGTCGTATTCCGTCACTGGATTTAATCTCGAGTTGTTCTTGAGAATGTGGAAGCACTCCATAAGCTGAGAGTCACTCAACCCTGAATAGTAGTAACTCAGTTGTGTGAGAATTATTGCCATGTCGGGGTGACCAAATTCTGTGCGTTCACTGGCAACGTCTTTAGCTTTAAACGGCACCGCAATTTTTCTGGTTCCTTTGACATTTACGCCATAATTTACCCTCCATCTTTTTGAAAGAGCACACTCTAGAACTCCAAATCGAAGATATCCAGCTAGAATAAGCAGGATTTCCAAGTTTCTATCGGAATCTTTAATTAGTGATAACTCGAGAAGTTGGTCAATGTCATTTTTCGTCAATCTGTTGTCGATGAGAAATTTTTCCACCACTGGCTTTTCCTTTTCTTTGAGTTCAGAAAACTGAATGATTTTTCCGTCCATGAAATCTTGGCATAGTTGTTTTATAAGGTCAGGATATGGGGCTGGTGATAACAAACGACAGGGTGGGAAAATGGATTGATTGTCTTTACTTTCTTCATTTTGAACATATTCAATTGCAGCGTCTCCAAACGTTTGTTGCAGTTCTAACATTCGCTTCTGCACCTGTTTTAATAGTTTTTGTGTAATTTCCCATCTTAATTCTCCTCCGTCTATTGGAAGTTGGTCTCCGACGGTATAAATTAACTGGTATTTGACGCTTAAAATGTCATCAGACTCGTCCAAAACGTCTCTTGTATTCTCGTTTAACCAACTTTGGATTTGGATTAGTTCTTTAGCCAACTCTTCCTTTCCATTTCTTGCAAATTCGTAACCTTTGAGTTTAAATGATAGGCGAAATTCAGGTAAAGTCACAACAACTCCTTTCTTGTCCATGCAGTCCTGATAAGTTTCTTTGATGCTTTGAATAATTGAATGATCAAAATTCACGTCTCGTCGACAGGGGATGACATAAACTTTTCTGTCGATGAGTCCTCCCAAAGTATGTCGTAGGGAATTCACATTCGTTTCAAAAATTGATTTGATGACTGTGACTCGACAAAGTTGATGGCCGTCTGCGATCGAGCAAACAAGCATGGGTACAATTAATGAGGTCTTTCCTTCTCCCATATTAAGCTGCATAATGCTTGACATCGCAGACTGAGGATTTAACATTGCTTCAGCCACCTTAAAAGCAACAACAAAATATAGTCAAAATTACAAGTAAGTGATCAAGTTTAACAAGACCCACCTTGACTTGTGTTGGTCGAATATTCATGTTCATTTCTAGTTCAAGAAGAAGCCATTCTGGAATTTCTTTTGGATTCCAAGCTTTGACCCCAACGGTTTCTTTTTCTCTTTCTAATTGTACCTGGGTAGAAGGTCCAGCTTCAATGTATTGAATGCAACGAATCATTTTTTGTTCCAGTGTCCAGTAAACGCACGTAGCCCCAATTAACGTTGAAATATTCTCCAATTTCTTGCTTTGCTCGTCTTTTAATTCCAATAAAAGTGGGAGGAGATTTATTGGAACCAAGCGAGGAAAGAGTCCTGCAGAGATCAATGCAGCCGAGCCAAAAATAGCTTTGTTCAAAATATTTTCAAGTTGGAACCAATATTTTGAAGATTGGTGTTTCAATTTTTGCAGACAATTCTGAAACTCTTTTACGGTGTCGAAATGTTGGGCCTTGCAACTGGCATTGATTCCGATTTTTGTTGTTTGTGTGTAGTCAGTTTCAGCTTCAGTTATGCAATCAATATGAGGCATCTCCATTTGAGTGAGCACATTTAAAATGTGGAAATCTGGGGGAGGGCGGACTTCATCTTGTGATTGAGGTCTCTTGGACAATGGCCCTAATTCTGGCATGCATTCAGTGAAATCGTGAATTTCGCGTTCAAAAACGGTTTCAACCTTCTCTAGGAATTTGTCCAACATTGAATTTTTATACCACATGTCAATGAGTTTGTTGACTTCCATTTCGGCTTTGCTCTCAAAAACCTTTTCAACGTAAATTGTGATACGAATTTTATCTGTGACTCTTGGTTTCCATTGATTGTTAACGTGTTGAGTGATTGTGTTCACATCTGCATTTAATTCCCTATTGAAAATTATTTCTTTTTCTAACTCTTCTTTCTTAGTGGAATAGCCGTAGCGAGAAAAGGACTTGACATGTTCTTGAATGGCACTTTTTACTTTACTCAAATTAAACGTTGTTGTAGGATCTAAATACGAAAAATCTGGGGGAAGTATTTCTTCAAAAAATTGACATTTTACAGCGATAAAATGTAATAAAAGTAATTGCTGAAAATCCACATTGATAAACGCCATAAATGAGAGAAGGGTCGACCACAAAGGTCGAAGAGATGGATTTTTACCAACGTCCAATGCCAAAAAGTACAAGTCAAACCAGGCGCTTCTGATGTCTGTCAACTTGCGTTTCCACAATGTTAGGTCTGGACTTTGTAGTTGTTGTCCAATGTGTGGCATAGACAATGGCGAATTGGTAACAAGGAGACTTCGTATTATTTTCCAATCATAATTTTTGATGGATGGTGGTAGCCACGATTCGCAAAGGTATGACAGTAATCTTGTCTGAAAATGATGAGCTTCTCGATTTCCCAGTAAACTTGTTCTTTCATATCGGTACAACTTGCTTTCTCCAGGGTAGAATTCACGAGAAAGTTGAGCTGCGCTATTTTGGAACGAATTGTCTTTCCAGTAATGCTTAAAGGACAAGAAGCTATCGGTAGTTTTTTTGTCTTCCTTTTGTTTGTGATTATCTCTCTCTGTTTTCAAAGAGTAGGAGAAAAGTTGTTTCAGTGTTTCTGAAACCTCAATCAATTTTTGAACAATAATGGAATATCCTTCGTGGGTACAAATTGAACTTAGGCCAGATGGCCAATCAATTTTTTGTTGAACTCTGAGATGCTTTGGGTAAAATTTTCTAAATGGGCTGAAACTTGCAATTTGCTGTAAAATGTGTTGGCTTTCCGGATCATAAGGTTGAAAAGATGACACCCGTGTTTGATGAAGTATCTTAAACGCCATTTCAGTTCCATTCATTCCCGTTAAAGGATCAGGAAGTGGTGACGAGGTTGCTCCATGAAGAGCTGCTAAGTAAATCCACGCTGAATGACTTTTTCCGGCTTTCAAACACCGAGTTCTTCTGTCCACGTCAAAGACAAAAAATTTTGGGGAATTCAGTGTTAACAGATCGATGTTGACACTTTGATGGGATTCTCTTGGGTAAATTGATATATGTGCATGAGGAACAATCACTCTCCTGTTATAAATCTCATCTGAATCCTCTTTGCGATTTGTGATTACAAGTTTGTTAGCGAGGCCTGCTAAAGTTTCGATGTTTTGATCAAGATCCACCCACATTCCAGGGAACTCATGAGACATGAGAAGACCGTATTCACTCAAAACGAATTTCAAATTTCTTCTTGTCAGCTCCACTACAATATAGCTGTTTACTATCTGCCAAACGTGTATGTGCTCCACTGGCTCGATTTTCTGGAGAATGTGGCAAATTTCCTTAAAAATGGAACTGTGTATCGACACGAGTTGACGATCAGGGACTTGTTTGATGGTGGACAAAACTTTGATCTTTGCACTTAGTCGGTAAACTGCTGTTTTAATGAATCCTTCTACACTTAGCTCTTTGTTGCAGAAAAGGACGCAATTTTCTTTTGGGTACCACCAGTGACTAAAGTTTTGAAAGAAGGACACAGGAAAATCATTTCCAAACAACTCAGGGGGCAAAAGTTTGCAAAGCACCCCATCGTGCTCCTGTTGAATAATTATTTCACTTTGCACTTCGGAAAATCTATAGTTGATGCCCCCGAAACTTGAAGAGAAAACGGTCAAATTTCCGTTTTTGCTAGGCTGTACTCTGAATTCTGCTTTTTGAAAACTTCTTTGATAAACGAGACTTCTAGTAATTGATTCTGGCAATCTCCCAATAGGGTAACCATCCACAAGGAATCGCCCAAACAAAATGTCCAGATATAGGAAATGAATTGAGTTATCCGACAATGACATAACATGCGAACATTGATACACCTGACGAGCTGGTCCTCCACACTGAGTCCATGGTTTAAGAAATTTTTGTGAAACTTTCCACTTGTTTCTTGAAAACGATTGTAAGGGGTCATTATTGGTGGAAATTAGTTTGACCATTGTCTCTTCCAGTGACAGTGAAATTCCAATGGCAATTCTCATCAAGATCTCCTGAGTTTGTGTAATTCTTAATGCAGCAACTCTCCCGGTATAATTCCAAAATACTTCGTTGTATAAACAAGAAATTGCTTCAAGCCATTGTTCCATGTCTTCTGTTGAGGACATGACAAGGTTGATGTGTACGGGGCTTACATTGTAGGACAGAAGAGCAGACAAAGAGGAAAGTACCATTTTAAGCTTTAGTGTGTTGACTTCGGATTCTGGAGCGTTATGGGCCTGTGCTTTCTCTATTAGGTTGTTTATTGTTGAGATCCAATTACAAGCAACCCTTCTACATTTTTTCAGAAGAGCTGATGCTTCTTGGTTAACATTTCCCACCTCAAGAACTCTAGAGACAATTGTTGTCAGAGTACATAAACTCCACGGCTCACTCCATTTCTTTTCATTGGCATCAACTCTTGCTTCCACAATTTCTAGCAATTCTTTTGTCAAATTCTTGTCCAGCAAATCTTTGTGAGAATCTCGAACCCAGTCAGTATTGTCATGTTGTAGTGCTGTCGGCCCTTGCTGCCACATACTTTGAACCAAAAGACTGAAAACTTCTTCTGCTTTGAGAGAAAGTGCTCCATTTGATAACGCAACAACAAGATTTCGGTATTGAAGCAAATGTCCGGCTCTGTGGTTGCCAAATTGTATGTATTCAGGGATGGACACGTCGGGAGGACAATTGCATTGATTTGCGAGAACTTGATTGGAAGTATGACTCGTATAATCTAGCATCCACTGCATTCCTTTGTATTCTGAGTCAATGCTGAGTTTAAATGTACACCGAGCTTCCACACTGGTTCTTTGATTTCCAAGAAGAGATGTGCCGTGGTAAAGTCGGTTAAGACCATTGTTGAGAATGAAACGATCAGTTGAATTGTCCACTGAAATTCTGTTATTGTAATGAGTGTTTGTCGAAAGCTTTGTTGTACTTCCTAACTTGACATTGGTGAAAGTAGAACACGGTGAATAGAGTTGTACTGGTGAGTTTACCCACTCCATGTGTACGCCCTGGTCACAATGCAAAGTGTTTGAGAATAAAATGTCTGTTTTAAAGAAATACAGCATGTCCCTTAAGATAGCAATTTCCGGTGGAATCTGCAACTCAAAGACAACGGCAAACTGTGCATATTCTTCCTGAAATGCATATATAAGAAATTTCAATAATAATGTGACAACATTTTACTTTTGTTACAAACCTCTGGAAGGGGTTTCTCATAAGGAGAAACGGAAACTAATTTAGAATTTAAGTTTCTTTCCAGGTAGCATCTTGCACAATAGCTAGAGTGCTCATTCCTTGCATTGTATTTATCATATACGTAATCGCATGAAGTTGAGTAGATTCGCCTTCGCAGCTCTGCACATTCCTCTCTCACTCGAATAACTTCTGCCCGTTTTTCTTCTATCTTCTTTTCGGTGTCCACTAAAATTTCTTGGCGTAAAGTTTTCATTGACTCACATTTCTTGGCATATATGACAGCAAACGAGTTTTTTGTCGGAGCTTCCTCGGAGATTAAGGACGGGCGATTTGACAAGTTAATAATTTTGAAGTGAGACTCTAACTCTTTTGCCATCTGCATGTCCTCAATATTTGGCAGCAGAAGTCTGTCCATGAAGGATAACTCCACGCCACTTGAATGTTCCTTAAGAAGGGGATATTTATCCATTGCTATTTTCCCCAGTACTTGAAGACATTTGAGGACAGAAAGGATTAGACGACTATTAGCGAGAGGATCGCATTTGTAACGAGCCAAAGCCGTTGTGGAGTAACTCGTCATGAGTTGTTTTATATCGCTGCAAAACTCTGGTCGTGAGTAAGAGTCCAAGTAAAGTCTTATCCAGTTTTCAATTTCTTTCAGCTGAAAATCAGCTTCATGGTGAACGGAAGATATTTGTACAGTTGGAAATTGAGAGGGATTGACTCTTCTAGGACAAAGGGGGACTGGGGGGTTGCCAACAACACCTTCATGTGACCCATTGTTAGTTTTTGTCGCGTTTAGAATGTGGTCACACTTTTGAACTATTGCCTCCCGTATAGTATTTGAATTGCTTCCAATTTTCCCAGATAGAGGTGACTGAAAAATCATAAGCCACTTGGAGATAAGGGATTCATTAATGGATTCCAATTGTTCCGTCAGGATTTTCGAATACTGGATGAACAATTCCCGATGCCTTTCGTTTCGAGAAATCTTTTCCAGTTTTACCATACGTCGAGCAATTTTTCGCATAAACTGGACCTCAGAATCCGTCAACTCACTTTCGTATTCTTTGTTTTTGTACATGTCGTGAAAAACTTGGAGCGAGTTTCCCATCAGGAAAAGCAGGAAGAATTTGTAGATGAAGTTTCCCATTTCTCCAAACTCTCGTAGAAAACTAGTTTGCAGGGCCACTTTTATGACCATCCATAAACCACTCCTTCTAAATGGTTCTCCGACGTTATTTCCCAAAACGACATCATCCCTTTGAATTCAATAAAATAATGTCACACGAATATTCAGAAAATTATTATTAATAATAAGAGTACATTCACACCTGATTTTCTTCCTTATACGTGGGAATTCGCTGGGGTCTACTGTCTTTGAAGATTCGTCACAAAGCAAGTGGGAAATCCAGTCGGTGACGAACATTGGGTCCACAACATCCCTTGATTCGTCCACCGTCATATTTGCTTTTTTGCTTTTCCTCTGCGTAAAGCTAAAAACTGTATCCGAGAGTGTAGTCAAAATGCTTCCAAAATCTGAAGAATGAAGAACACTTGATTTATTAGGCACACGGACACAAACCTCCGGAAAATCCTTCAATAAATCTCCCTCCGAAGACATGATTGACTGTGAGTCACAGGAAGCCTCAAACGCCGAAACGATGACAGAATCACTCCCCTCAGTGGCAAAAAAGAGTCCCGCATTTTGACCTGGGAGATAAAGTGCCACCATGTCATCACCATCATTTAAACTGGATATCATCTTGTATATTTTGTTTTCTCCGGGAGGCTCGGCAAATAAAGATGAATGAAACTGCGTCCATCTCGAGAACAAATTTTTGGTTTTAGGAATCTGTAAAACTTCTTCGGAGAATTGTTCAGCAAATTCCAAGACAAGTTGAATTAAACTTTGATGAATGTTGGATGACGATGGAGACTCGGGAAGCTTTTTTGGAAAGAATATGTGGGTCAATAGTTCCGGGGAAATTTCCCCTTTGGCTCTCATTTTGGAATTTACGACCTAAGTTAATATCACAATTTATAGTTTTAAAGACTTTGTAGACCGAATTAATTTTCCTTGCGTACCATTTTTGAAGAGAGGTCGTCATTTATAATGAACCGTTAACATCAATAATTAACAATACTGAAACGTTCTGTAATTTAATAAAAGATTGGTATAAAATTAATTAACAATGCTTTGAAATTAATATTACCTCAAAATTTTACAATTATCACATTTTAATGTTGAGTCGAAATGAAAACGTTGATGGCGGATGAAAAGTCTTTTGATTAGTGCCGATTAAATGAAACGTTGCAGTGCATTAAATGGGAAAACGTTTTGAAGCAAAATGAGGAACAAAGAAGATTTTGAGTAGCGTCTGCATGCAACTGACCTTGATGGATCAGTTAAATTTAATGCAGAGACATTAAACAATAATCAATTGGGATTTTAATCTTTTAATCAACTGATTTGAAAAACGGTGACTATGAATCATGGCACAGGGTACAAGTGTTTGATAAGGAAAAGAAATAGGGAAAACCGGCGATTAAGTATAAATGTGACAATGGAGTTAATGTTGAGCAAGTCTGTTAAAACAGTTTTATCTAAATTTTTGCGCATGTGAACAATTTTTACAGCGTATTTGTATTATATATTTGACACTTTGTAGACTACAAATTGTAGTCTCTATAAAGTGTTATTTGATTACAAAAATAGTTTCGTTTGCTTTTTTTTAAATGTTGTGCATTCAAAGTTTGTCATATAAAACCAAGTTGGGTGATGATCTGTCTCGTCCATAAAATACATTTTATTACATAATACAAAAACAAAGTAAGACAAAGGAATGACTTCATCCAGCATAAAAGTTTTAGTGCTCTTTGGATTATGCAAAAATGCTCAAGTTGCTCAATATTCTACGGCTTTTGTCTCAAATTCCCGTCCCATTCACTTTTACTCCTCATTGATGAATGATAAAAGAAATCGACACTTTCTCTTCCATTGTTATGGAAACAAACTTTTATTTCAACTTTTATATGACAAGGAAAAGTTGTTTGTTGTTAGTTATTAACCACTTTGTCTAATGTCTTGCCCCCCACTGCCAATATCATTATGTGATTACTTGACATTTTCTTAAGACAAAGAAGGAATCAATGGCTTTGGGTGTTTGGCCCCCGTTGCTTGGCTACTTTACTTTCTTCTGAATGTTTACTCATTATATTGGCAGTGGCAGTGGCAGTCTCCTTCAGTCCACGGATCAAAGTGGTCGTGAAAGTGTCAAAGGATGGAGCGGAAAAACGGAAGACCCTTCTACGAACTTCCCTCACACATCAAACCATGCTCCAAAATCATCCAGGAGACGAGACTCCAATTAAAGTATGCCAAGACCCCTCCGTCCAGCAAAACCACACCCCCTGAACCTGAAGGGCCCCTACCCTTGGGAGTCAAAGCTGTAAATACTCAGAGGCCCTTCACACCGAGGGACACCGTCAGTTTGTGGGGTATGCACGCAAGGAAAAGGCCGCCTAGTGCCATTACGTAAGTTTTTGAGACAAAAGCATATTAGAAAGGAAAGTAATTAACAAAGTAATTTTCTCATTAAATAGACTTTCTCGACTTTCCCTGCCGATTGAGGAAGAATGGGCCGAAACGTTTGGAAATATTTCTCAGGTGTCAAAAGCGTCAAGTGGACGGAGGTCATATGAAAGCCACAGTTTGGAAGGGATCGAGGAAGCTGGGGACTTTGTGACCGAACAAATAAAATCATTGTCTCTCCAGTCTTCTAAAGGTATGTATATAAATTAGATATTTAATTGGTAGATAACATCATGAGCATTTTATCTGATGGCGTTTCATTCACAACCACAAACAAATCAGCATTTAATGCATATCTAATTCAAACGTTTTGTGCGTGGTAAATTTTTATTGACCTTGATTCCATTGCTTATTTAAGACGTTTGTTTTGGGTAAATTTCCAAGAAGAAGTTATGCAAAGGGATAATCCAACTATAGCTTATATTGATTGAGTGCTTTGGTAATTTAGATCGTTCTCATGAATGTAATTGGGGCCTAAGCCATTGGCAGCTCAACTTAGCTTTTATAGCTTATTTATTTAATAGAGCCTAAATAGTTAAACATTATTTGGTCGATTCTCATTCATCTAATTATTCATTACTTTTACTCTGACTCTGACCTGTCCTCAATAGTTTTGTCAATATTGGGACAAAATAAGTAAGAAAATGGCAAAAGCCAAACAAATGTCTTGAGCCCCTTTTGTTACCTCATATCAAAATGTATCAGTCATGTCAAAGGAAAACAAACAAATGCGTTTTATGCATTTCTCTGTATGAAACACTTGTGTCAACAAATTTTGTCAAGAATTTTGAGACAAATTGGACAATGCACTTATGAGAATGGCTGCAGCTTTTGGAGTGATAAATTTAGCTTAGTTTTATTGCAAATCAATAAGGGAATGACTTGTGACAATAAATATTTATTCACTTGTCTCAGGCTCATCAGCCGCAGTGGCAACGCTTGGCAGCATTTATGGGACGACGGACAATGGGAGGACAAAAAAAGCGAGACAAGCTGAAGCTGGGGACGGGGACGATTTCCAGCACATTAATAATTTAGAGGTGGCAATCGAATATCTCAAGTCTTTTGTTGCAGAGTATTCAACGACGTCAGGTAAAAACATCGTTCCAACCGTAGTATAACGAAATATTTAATTAGTAAGTCAATCTTTGAGTTCTTTGCATTTTTAACATTTCTTTTTAACTAAAGATTTTTGGCATATTTGATCTGGTTTTCATTACATCTCATATTCTTAAAAAAATGCAACTTGATACTTATAATCGCAGAGAGACCTCCGAAATCCCAAGTAATTTCAATCCTGAAGATAATTCACGGAATGGTTCGAGAGGGTCAAAGTTCACCCCAATTGAGACGAAAACTGTTGGAACTTATCTTTAAGCTTGTGGAACGGAACCAAAACGACCAGGATATTTTATTCTGGGCCTCATTCGTCCTCCTTCATGTACATACCAATTAAATATAAATTGCTCAATTATTCTCTTTCCTTGTGTAGTGCAATATAATAGGGAATAACTTGACAACCGTGTTCAAAATGGTCTTCAAATCCAGTCGATCCAAAGACTACAAGGAAATCATTTTGGGAACAGAATACTTGGGTTAGTTACTCTCCCTTGTTAGCCCCTACAACTTTCCCTTTCTTTCAATAATTGGTCTTAATTTTCAGAGGTACTGTTAAAATCCTTGAGTCAAATTTGCCCTAAAACTCAAACAGAGTCCATGATTTACGGTTATGGGACACTAAAATTTATATGCGGGGACGCTAACTTATTAAATCGAGTGATTGACCTCAATCTAGTCCAAATTATGGCCTTGCATCTCAAGATACTTAATTGCGAGGTATTATTTTCACTATCAAATCTCAAATGCATCATGTATTATACATGTTATTGTTCGATCCGTCTCAAATTCTTGCTCTTACGCAGAACGAACTAACTGGAGGGGGCAAAGTACCTGAGGGGATATTAAATGGGACCTTTCAGTTGACCTCCATTCTGCGGAGTGTGGTGGGGGAGGAGCGGACGTTGATGGGCGTGGTCGAGAGTGGACTTCTTCAACAACTTTGCAACGCTCTCCCCTGGGCAATGATTGATGGGGATGTGCTCACAAATATCGTACGAATCCTCAGGTATAAATTGGCTTATTTATCGGATCATTAAATAATAAATATTTGTCTGTATGTCATTGTCATTTGCTGTGAGTTGACCTTGTGAAAGTTGACAAATGTTTCGTTCTTTTTTTTGTCTCTCTCAGCGTGGTATCAATGGACAGCTACTGTTGCGGAGTGATTGGTCGAAATGCGTCGTTCTGTCCATCCGTCGTCAGAATTCTAAAGGAATACTACGCTTCCCCTGAAGTGATAGTAAGACTCACGTATTGTCTCGGAAATCTTTTGGCTAATTCTGACGATATGCGACTCAAGGTTTGGTTTTGCATGTTCTAACAAATTGTGCCAGCCACGAATTGTGTTACATGTTTCTTCCTTTGTTCTTTAGTTATTTGAGGAACCTGGAGCTTTCCTTTGTATCTTGAAACTGATGGGCCATTACCTTGATTTACACAATAATCCTGCCACCATCGATATTCTCATCAAGGTAAACACAACTTATGTAAACTGCTTTCATAATATTATAAAGCAAAGCTGTTTGGAACTTAGACACTTTGTTGTTGGCCCTAAAAACGGTCAAATGATTAGTGTAAAAATCT